>JAPYZL010157935.1:0-14028 GCA_030522825.1 Platygaster orseoliae
TGCTCAAAATTGGAAGTAAAACGTAAATATGGTTCCTTTATCATCCTCTAAAATTTGAACGCATTCTGAGACACATTCCCATAATGTCCGGCGACTTGATATGGAATGCCGCATATACTTTGATTTGTTTAACTTTTTTTAAAAAATTATTCATTTTTATAAAATTTAAGTGATTTTATTTAATTTCTCACAATAATTGAAACTTAATATAATTTAAAGTGACATTTTTTTAAAAAATTGTAATGAACATTTACTTTTTGGTGTTTTTTGTTATGAAAAACTAAATAAATAATGTAAGCAACAAAAGGAATCGCAAAATTTAAAAAATCATGTCTATTTTCATTAAATTATTATATTGAATAAAATTATTTAATAAATTCATGAAAAATAAATTTCATTTAAAAAAATTAAATTAAATATTAATTTCTTAAACATTTGGAACCCAAAAAAATCAAAAGCATCATTTTCATTTCTTGTATTTCAGATGTTTCTTTTCTTCCTTTTGACGTGTTCGGAATGTGTAAAATATGGCTTCTCGATGAGCATTAATTCAGTGAATCACACATGGAAAGAGCAAAACAAAGATTTCTTTTATCCGGTCGGGGAAGCGTCTTCGGATCCTTTGGACTGTCGCAGGCCCGCGAAATGCATTCAAATGAACAACACTAATTGCATGGGAGTGAGGCTACCGTACAGTACGACCACAATGCATTTCGTACCTACGCTCAATTACGGCAGCCAAGAAGCCATAGACGTGAGTGTTCCCCCAAGCCCTAAAAATTTGTCATTTGAAACTATAATTACGTGATATTCAAAGTTTTAAGCTTGAGGATAGTCTGCAGAAAAAGAAAAAAAAATTTCTAAAATAGTATTAAAAAATATGAAAAAAATATAACAAAATATATAAACTATAATATAATGATATAATATGTAAATATATAATAAAAATAAATATAATAATATTCAATTTATTAGTATTATATAATTAATATATTATTATCAATAAATAATATCAATACTTCAAAAAGTATAATTTTTAAAATATTTTATTATAAAATATAATTATATTTATGTAGTATTATAATTATAACCATTTAATTGGTCATCATTGTAACATATCGTGCTACAGTATTGTGCTACAACACTTTTGAACATTTTAGACACTTTTTAGTCACTGTAAGACGTTTACGACACTGCTTAGACAATTTTTAGACATTTTTGGACACAACTTGGACACTTTTAGACATTTTAGGGACTACGTAGATGATTTATAGACTTTTAGACATTTTCAGACACAACGTAGATACTTCTTAGAGACAACTCAGACATTTTAGACATTTTTAGACACTTTTTTAACATCTTTAGATTAGTCACAACTTCACAGTCTGGCCCAAGTTATTCTCAGACACTATTCAGGCACTTTAGATACTTTTAGACATAATTAGATACTATTTAGGCAATTATAGACACTCTTTGGACATTCAAGACAGTACTTAGACTTTTAAGATATTTCTTAGACTTTTAGAATCTATCTAGACACACTTTGGACATTTAGACATCATCAACACTTTCTCAGAGAATACTTAGTCACTTTTTAGACGTTTTTGAACAATTTTTGATTTTCTTAGACTTTACTTAGACAATTCCAGACACTTGTACATTTTAGACATTCACAGACTATATTCATACACTCTCTAGAAATTCTAGAAACATTCAGACTTCTCAGACATTCTTAGATAATACTCAGGCACTATTCAGACACTATTCAAATATTTTAGACACTTTTAGACATTCTTTAGACATTAAAGACAGTACTTAGACTTTGAGACCCTACATAGACACACTTTTGACATATAGACATCATATACACATTCTCAGAGAATACACAATCACCTTTTAGACGTTTTTGAACAATTTTTTTATTTTGTTAGACTTTACTTAGACAATTTCAGACACTCATACATTTTAGACATTCTTCGACAATACTCAGTCATTATTCAGACACTATTCAGACATTTCAGACACTTTTAGACAATACTAGACACTCTTTAGACATTCAAAGCAGTACTTGGACTTTTAAGATGTTGCTTAGACTTTTAGACATAATCTTGACACACTTTTAACATTCAGACATCATTTACACATTCTCAGAAAATACTTATTCACGTTTTAGATGTTTTTGAACAATTTTTGATTTTCTTAGACTTTACTTAAACAATTTTACACACTACACATTTTAGACATTCTCAGAGTATACTCAGACACGATTTAGGTAATTTCAGGCACTCTCTTGAAATTCTAGAAACATTCAGACTTCTCAGACATTCTCAGACAATACTCACACACTATTAAGACATTTCAGACACTTTTAGACATTATTAGACACTCTTTAGACTTTTAGACACTATATAGACACACTTTTGACTTATAGACATCATTTACACATTCTCGGAGAGTACTCAGTCACTTTTAAGACGTTTTTGAACAATTTTGCTTTTCTTCGACTTTCCTTAGACAATTGTAGACACTTACACATTTTAGACATTCTCAGACTATACTCAGACACGATTTAGGTAATTTTAGATACTCTTTAGAAATTGTAGAAAAATCCAAAGTTCTCAAACACTATTCAAACAATGTCAGACATTTTAGATACTCTTTAGACATGCAAGACAGTACTTAAACTTTTAAGACATTTCTTAGACTTTTAGACACTACCTAGACATGCTTTTGACATGTAGACACCATTTACACATTCTCAGACAATACTGACTCACTTTTTTGAAATTGTTTTTTTTTAGACGTCTTTGAACAATTTTTGCTTTTCTTAGACAATTTTAGACACTTACACATTTTAGACATTCTCAGACTATATTCAGATACGATTTAGATAATTTCAGACACTCTCTAGAAATTCTAGAACAATTCAGATTTTACAGATATACTTAGATAATACTCAGACATTATTCAGACATTTTTGACGCTTTTATACATTATTAGACACTCTTTATGCATTCAAGACAGTACTTAGACTTTTAGACATAATTTAGACACACTTTTGACATTTAGACATCATTTACACAATCGTAGAGAATACTCATTCATTTTTTAGATGTTTTCATCAAATTTTTATTTTCTTAGACTTTACTTAGACAATTCCAGACACTCATACATTTCATTTTAGACATTCTCAGACAATATTCAGACACAGTTTAAGTAATTTCAGACACTCTTTAGAAATTCTAGAAAAATTAAGACTTCTCAAACACTATTCAGTCAATATCAGACGTTTTAGACCCTTTTAGACATTATTAGACACTCTTTAGACATTCAAGACAATACTTAGACTTTTAGACACTTCATAGACACACTTTTGACATATAGACATCATTTATACATTCTCAGTAAATACTTAGTCTCTTTTTAATCGTTTTCAATAATTTCTGATTATCTTACACTTCTTTTAGACAATTTCAGACACTTATACATTTTAGACATTCGCAGACAATACTCAGACACGATTTAGGAAATTTCAGACACTCTCTAGAAATTCTTAGACAATACTCACACACTATTCATATATTTTACACACTTAGACATTATTAGACAGAACTTAGACTTTTAAGACATTTCTTAGACATTTAGACACAATCTAGACACACTTTTGACATTTAGACATTACTTACACATTTTCAGAGAATACTTATTCACTTTTTAGATGTATTTGAACAAATTTTGCTTTTCTTAGACTTTTCTTAGACAATTTCAAACACTTATACATTTTAGACATTCTCAGACTATACTCAGACACGATCTAGGTAATTTTAGACACTCTCTAGAAATTCTAGAAACATTCAAACTTCTCAGACATTCTTAGACAATACTCACCCACTACTCAGAAACTATTCAGAATTTTTTTAGACATTATTAGACACTATTTAGACATTCAAGACAGTACTTGGACTTTTAAGACATTTCTTAGCCTTTGCGACACTACCTAAACACACTTTTGACATTTAGACACCACTTACACATTCTCAGAGAAGACTCATTTATTTTTTAAACGTTTCTGAACAATTTTTGCTTTTCTTAGACTTTACTTAGACATTTTCAGACACTTATACATTTTAGACATTCGTAGACTATTCTCAGACACGATTTAGGTAATTTTAGACATTCTTTAGAAATTCTAGAAAAATCCAAAGTTCTCAAACACTATTCAAACTATGTTAGACATTTTAGATACTCTTTAGACATTCAAGGCAGTACTTAGACTTTTAAGACGTTTCTTAGACTTTTAGACACTATCTAGGCACGCTTTTGACATGTAGACACCATTTACAGATTCTCAGACAATACTCAGTCACTTTTTAGACGTTTTTGAACAATTTTTGCTTTTCACAGACAATTTTAGACACTTGCACATTTTAGACATTCTTAGACTATACTCAGGCACGATTTAGGTAGTTTCAGACACTCTCTAGAAATTATAGGAAAATTCAGACTCAACAGACATTTTCAGACAATACTCACACACTATTCAGACACCATGCAGACATTTTAGACACTTTTAAGACATTTCTTAGACTTTAAGACACTATATAGACACACTTTTGACATATAGACATCATTTACACATTCTCAGAGAATACTCAGTCACTTTTTAGACGTTTTTGAACAATTTTCGATTTTCTTAGACTTTTCTTAGACAATTCCAGACACTTATGCATTCTAAACATTCTTAGAAAATACTCAGACATGATCTAGGTAATTTCAGACACTCTCTAGAAATTCTAGAAAAATTCAGACTTCACAGACATTCTTAGATAATACTCAGACATTATTCAGACAATGTCAGACATTATTAAACACTATTTAGGCAATTATAGACACTCTTTAGACATTCAAAACAGTACTTAGACTTTTAGACATAATCTAGACACACTTTTGACATTTAGATATCATTTTCACATTCTTAGAGAATACTCATTCACTTTTTAGATGTTTTTGAACAGTTTTAGATTTTCTTAGACTTTACTTAGACAATTTCAGACACTCATACATTTTAGACATCCTCAGACAATACTGAGACACCATTTTGGTAATTTCAGACGCTCTTTAGAAACTCTAGAAAAATACAGACTTCTCAAACACTATTCAGACAATGTCAGACATTTTAGACTCTTTTAAACATTATTAGATACTCTTTAAACATCCAAGACCGTACTTAGGCTTTTAAGACATTTCTTAGACTTTTAGACATAATCTAGACACACTTTTGACATTTAGACACCTTTTACACATTCTCAGACAATGCTCAGTCACTTTTTAGACGTTTTTTAACAATTTTCGATTTTCTTCGACTTTTCTTAGACAATTTTTGACACTTACACACTTTATACATTCTCAGACTATACTCAGACACGATCTAGGTAATTTTAAACACTCTCTAGAAATTCTAGAAACATTTAGACTTCCCAGACATTCTTAGACAATATTCACACTATTTAGGCAATTATAGACACTCTTTAGACATTCAAGACAGTACATGCACTTTTAAGACATTTCTTAGATTTTTAGACATAATCTAGACACACTTTTGACATTTAGACATCAGTTAAACATTTTCAGAGAATACTCATTCACTTTTTAGATGTTTTTGAACAATTTTTGATTTTCTTAGACTTTTCATAGACTTTTCTTAGACAATTCCAGGCACTTATGCATTTTAGACATTCTCAGACAATACTGAGACATGACTTAAGTAATTTCAGACACTCTCAAGAAATTCTAGAAAAATTCAGACTTCACAGACATTCTTAGATAATACTCAGACACTATTTAGGCAATGTCAGGCACTATTCAGTCCTTCTAGACAATTTCAGACAATTCGGAAATTCTTAAATAATACTCAGACACTATTTAATCAATCAAGACACAAAGATATTTCTAGACACTTTTTAGACATATTCAGACTTCAGTAGACTCTATTTAGACAATTTGAGACATTTTAGACAATACTCAGACATTATTTATCCATCTGTAGTCACTTTTCAGATATTTCACAAAACTATTTAGTCAATTTAGACACTAAAACATTTCAAGAAACACTTTAGTTATATTCAGACAATAGTAGACACTATTGACACATTTCTACACACTCTATAAACAATACTCAGACACTATAATGACATTTTCAAATATTTCAATGATGTCACTAGTTACAATGTCATTATGATGACATGATATCTAGTAAATTACCTTAAACCGATCAATATTTCAATCCTAGAGTATGAAACTGTAGAAATCTATTCAGCAATCTGCAAAAATACTAGAATTCTATGAAAACGCTTTTTTCAATAAATTAAATTTCCTTTTTTTTTGAATAAAATTTGTCACTGGCTGACATAGTTTTTAACATTATTCTCGCAGGCAAAAAAAGACTGCTTTTAGCCCCTTGATGCATAATATACTATTGTAACATATTTAAAAAAATTTTTATAGGAAGAACTGCTACTTCTCCAAAGCCTGAGACATATCCCAAAATGCTGGTCGGACGTTCATCCTTTTCTGTGCTCCATTTTCAAACCCAAATGCATTAACGACACTGTCGATTTGCCATCCCACGAAATCTGCAAGAAAGTCTCCAACTCGTGTCGAATGCTCTTCAACCACACTTTTTGGCCGAGTTTCATAAAATGCGAGAATCTCAAGCTCTTCCCGACGCAAGATCGCCAAAGAGAAAAGCCTTGCAATAAAAAAGAACCGGCCTTCAACATTTCCGGCCAATGCTTGAAGCCTTTGGTACCGACGGACGATTCCCTCGCGTATTTCGAGGATATCGACGGTTGCGGCGTGTCATGCAAAGATCCACTTTTTTACACCACCGAGGAACAAGAACAAATTCGACAATTTATCGCTTGGTCAGCTGGGATTTGTCTATTCTTCAATCTCTTCACAGTTGTGAGTGACATTTGGATCATTTTGTTTCTGTTTTATGATTTTCGCAACTATGAAGTTAATAAGTCTATGCCATTAATTAGAACTACGTCAACACCAAGTTTTATCTCAAAAGATACCTCCAACAATTAAATTTTATTAAATTCAATTAACTGAAATTGGGCCTTGTAATCTATGGCCTGATTAATAAGTCCCAAATTCACAAGGCCAAAATTATTTTTGGACCTGATAAATTGGGAGTCTGAAGTTTGGGACTCACTGTTGAGGCCCAAAAATAATTTGGGCCTGATATATTAGGAATCTGAATTTTGGGACTCCCTATTTGGGCCCAACCCAGAAGGCCCAAAAATAATTTTGGCCTGATATATTGGGAATCTGAAATTTGGGATTCACTATTTAGGCCCAATCCAAGAGGCCCAAAAATAATTTGGGACTGATAAATTGGGAACCTGAAATTTGGGATTCGCTATTTAGGCCCAATCCAAGAGGCCCAAAAATAATTTGGGACTGATAAATTGGGAACCTGAAATTTGGAACTAGCTACTTGGGCCCAATCCATAAGGCCCAAAGTATTTGGGGCCTTATGGATTTATTATTTACATATTTTATTTTATATTATTTAAAAAAAAAATTGATGCAACTTCCCCATTGTGAAAATTGTGCAGCCTTTTTCGAAATTCCATAGATTTCGATGTTAAACCCTGAATTTTTCATGTGTTTTCTCTTTGTCTTGCAGGTTACATTCCTGATTGACTGGAGGAACGCGAATAAATACCCGGCAGTTGTGATTTTTTATATAAACTGCTGTTTCATGATTTCATGCATTGGCTGGCTGTTCCAGTTTATTGCCTTGGAAACAAGGGACGAAATCATATGCAGAAAGGATAAAACTTTGAAGATCAGTGGTCCTACGTAAGTTGAAAACTGGTTTTTATTTCAAAAAGTTTGAAAAATATTTCAATTAGAACATTTAACATGAAAGATTTAAAAATGTTTCCAAAATAAGCATTACTAATACATTTCGTATAAAATAAGTCAGATATATAACAAAAGAAACATTGTTAAAATGTTTCAACATAAACGTTTGTAAATGTACATGAAATGTTTCAATTGAAATATTTCAAATGAAATATATCAGACACCTTTCAAATGAAAAATTACTGAAACAGATTAAATACGCTTCAAAAATTATACTGATGTGAAAACGTTTAATTGAAAAAGTTTATAAATGTTTCATAAATATTTTTATTAAAACTTTTCAGTTGAAGGCAATCAAAAATGAAAATGAAAAGTTTTTGAAAAGAAAAAATAAATTTGAAAAGGATAAATAAAAATGAAACGTTTTTTATTTATAAAGAAGGCCAAAGAAAATTAAAAAAAATAGTTTCACCGAACATTTTTCAAAACGTTTCAAAAATATTTCTACTGAAAACTTTTAAATGGAAAATACCAAAATGTTTCCGAAATAGGAATTATTAAAACATTTCGTATGAAATGAGTCAGATATCTAACAAAACAAACTTTGTTAAAACGTTTCAACATAGGCGTTTATAAATGTATATAAAATGTTTCAGTTGAATTGTTTCAAAATAATATATAAGTCAACTTTCGAATGAAAAATTACTGAAATATTTTACATGGCACGAAAAAATACCTTTCAAAATTATTGTTGTGAAAACGTTTCATTACAAAAGTTTATAAATGTTTTGTAAATATTATTATTGAAATGTTTCAGTTGAAAGCAATCAGAAATGAAAATGAAGTTTTTGAAATTAAAAAATTAAAATGAAACGTTTTATATTTGTGTATAGAAGGTCAAAGAAAATTTGAAACAAAAGTTTTACTGAAAAATTGTTCAAAACGTTTCAAAAATGTTTCCACTGAAACATTTTAAATGGAAGATATTGAAATCTCACCAAAATAAGCATTACTGAAATATTTTGTATGAATTTAGTCAGATATATAACAAAACATTGTCAAAATGCTTCAACACAGACATTTATAAACATATATGAAACGTTTCAGTTGAATTGTTTCAAAAGAAATATATCAGACACCTTTCAAATGAAAGATTACTGAAATATTTTATTAAATACCAATTAGTTATGTTCATTTTCAGTGGAGGCAATATTTCCTGCGCCACGGTTTTCATGTTGGTCTACGTCTCTCTAATGGCAGCCATGGTTTGGTTCGTCATCCTGGCCTACGCTTGGCACATGAGTTTCCAAGCCCTTGGCAAAATCCAAGACAGGATCGACAAAAAAGGCGCCTATTTTCATTTGATCGCTTGGTGTTTGCCTCTCGTTGCCGCGGTCATAATCATGGCAATGGCAGAGGTCGATGGCGACAGCATGACTGGTATATGCTTCGTCGGCTACGTCAACTACACTACTAGAATTTATTTTCTTCTCGTGCCTCTTGCTGTTCTAGTACTCCTAGGGATGTATTTTCTAATCAGAGGTAAATGTTCTAATGAGTTTTTTTAAGTTTTCCTAGCTGGAATTTAAGATTGCATGATTGGGGAAATGACTCCTCCCCCCCCCCCACTCCCAGAATGAAAATATCTTGAGGAAAATCGATGACATTCGTTTTGGATAATGTTTTAGACATTAAAAAATGTCTTAGAATTCCGAATAAGACTCATTGGAGTGTTTTAGAAGTAGAAATAAGATGCTTCGAGAAGTGTTTTGGAAATTTAATGTATCTTGAAAATTAAAAAAAAACACTTCAAAAAGTGTCTTAGACACTTGACAAGTGTATAAAAGTGACAGAAAAGATACTTTTCAAGAACTTTAAATTCAAAATAAGACTTCAAGAATTGTCTTCAAATTTTTTATCAATCACTTCAAGTAGTGTCTTAGACGTTTCAAAGTGTCTTCGAATATAAAAAACGCCTGGAATAGTGTCTTAGGTATTTAAAAGTGTTTTGAAATTCCGAATAAGACACATCGAAGTGTCTTATAATTTCAAGTAAGAGACTTTACACAGTATCTCAGAGATTCAAAAGTGTCTTAAAATTCCGAATGAAACGCTTCTGAGAGTCTTAGCACTACGAGTAAGACATTTTGTAAAGTGTCTTAGAAATGTCTGATTATCTTATGATTTTCTTAAACACTTTGAAAAGTGTCTTAGAAATCCAAAAAAGATACTTCAGAAGTTCTTCGAATTTTAATAAGACACTTGAAGAAGTGTCTACAAATTTGTAATAAATCACTTCAAGAATTAGTGTTTCAGACGTGCGAAAGTGTCTTAGAATTTTCTTAAAACATCTTCAAAAGTATTGTAAACACTGAAAAGTGTCTCATATTTCGATTTAAAAAACGTAAAAGCGTTTAAGAATTTCCAATGAGACACTTCAAGAATTTTTAGACACTATTAAGACATTTGTAGACACTGTTTAAACATTCTTAGACAATGTTAGACACTATGTAGACAATTTTAGACATTTTGAGGCACTTTGACATAAATGAAACACGTCTATTAAATGTATATTGCCTCGAGGCACCTACTTGATTTTTATACATTTTTCACACATAGCATTCAAAATTTGTCTTAGACTTCATGCAACCAGTATCTAAAAAAATTCAGTCTCAGTTACATGTATGAAAAAAATGTAAGAGTAGATTTGATTAAAATATTTTATTTAATTATCCTTACCCAAGTGAGAATGTCACAATCTGACCCAAGTGCAAAAGACACTTTTTAGAAATTTTAGACATTTTTAGGCACTGTATAGACTCTTTTAGACATTTCGACATTCAATACATTATTCAGACATTTAAGACAGTCTCAGACAATTTTAGACACTTTTTAGACAATGTTAGACATTTTAGACACTATTTTGATATTTTTAGACTTATGAGACACTATTTATACATTTTTAGACTATTCAGACATTTTGAGACAATACTCAGACAATTTTAGACACTTTCTAGACACATTTAGACATTTTTTAGAATTTGCAATGAGACACTTCAAGAATTTTTTTGACATTCAATAGTGTCTTAGAATCCTAGATAAGACACATTAAAGTATCTTAGCATTTCGAACAAGACACTTTTGAGTGTCTTAGAATTTCAAATAAGGCATTTCAAGAAGTATCTTAATCATTTCTGTATATCTTGGAACCTCGTAAAAGACAGTTTAAGAAATGTCTTATACACTTGAAAATTCCTGAGAATTCCGGAAAAGATACTTTTAAAGGTCTTTAAATTTCAAAATAGATACTTCGAGGATTGTCTCAAATTGTTGCATTGATCACTCAAAGAACTGACTTAAACGTTTAAAAGTGTCTTCGGTTTTTAAAAATCAAAACCTGGAATAATAATTTTGACATTTAAAATTGTTTTGAAATCCCGAATAAGACACATTGAAGTGTCTTATAATTTCAAATAAAAGACTTTACGGAATATCTCAGAGATTCGAGAGTGTCTTGAAATTCCGAATGAGACGCTTCTGAGTGTCTTATAGAACTTCGAATGAGACATTTTGTAAAGTGTCTTAGAAATGTATCAATATCTTCGGTTTTTCAAAGACACTTTGAAAAGTGTCCTAGAAATCCAGAAAAGATACTTCAAAAGGTCTTTGAATTTTTATAAGACACTTCAAGAAGTGTCTACAAATTTATAATAAATCACTTCAGGAATTAGTGTCAGGCGTTTGAAAGTGTCTTAGAATTTTCTTAATACACCTCCAAAAGAGTTTTGAACATTCAAAAGTGTCTTGGAATTTCGAACAAGTCACATTAGAGTGTCTTTAAATTTCAAAATAAGATACTTTAAGAAGTGTCTTGGAAATATAAAGTATCTTGAAAAAAAAAAAAACTTAAAAAAAAACCTTAGACACTTGACAGTGTATTAGAGTTCCAGAAACGATACTTTTCAAGGACTCCAAATTCGAAATAAGACTTCAAGGATTGTCTTCAAATTTTTTTTAAATCACTTCAAGTAGTGTCTTAGACGTTTGAAGTGTCCTCGAGTTAAAAAAAAACACCTTGAATAGTGTCTTGAACATTTAAAAGTAGTTTGAAATTCCGAATAAGACACATTGGAGTATCTCATAATTTCAAATAGAAGACTTTACGAAGTATCTCAGAGATTTGAGAGTGTCTTAAAATTCCGAATGAGACGCTTCTGAGTGTCTTAGAACTTCGAGTAAGACATTTTGTAGAGTGTCTTAAAAATGTCTGATTATCTTTGGATTTTTAAAGACACTTTGAAAAGTGTCTTAGAAATCCAGAAAAGATGCTTCAGAAGGTCTTTGAATTTTAATTAGACACTTCAAGAAGTGTCTACAAATTTGTTATGAATCCCTTAAAGTAGTAGTGTGTCAAATGTTTGAAAGTGTCCTAGAATTTTCTTAAAACACCTTAAGAAGTATTTTGAACATTAAAAAATGTCTCAGAATTCTTAACAAGACACATTGGAGTGTCTTCGAATTTCAAATAAGATACTTTGAGCAGTGTCTTGGAAATTCAAAATATCTTCAAAATTAAAAAAAAAAACACTTAAAAGTGTCTTAGATACTTGAAAACAGTGCCTGTAAACTCCCATTCAATCCTATGAGCAGCAGGTTTCAACTATCTCTCTCACAGCGTGAGACGCTCTCTCTTGCTTTTCGAGCAGAGAGAGGTTAATGTGGGCGAGTTGTCAGGGTGAGAAAGAGCGATGGAAGGGGTACACGCTCGCCCATACCTGTAGGCATGACCGCAGGTGCCCGTACCACCCCGCTGGTTTTACGCAAGTTATTTTATTCGAATAATACGATTGATCAGTAAAAAATAATCGAATACAAATATAAATCGCCAATAAATCAATTGTGAGAACTTAGCTACAATCATGAAATTATCATAAACAATAAGTGAAAAAATGTTGACTGTTATGAAATGAAATCTGTTCAGCGGGAAGTTTATGGCGAAAAAAATATTAAATCAGCAATTTTTGGAATTTACAAAAACATTTTCCACATACTTACCATTGACACAGTCGACGTTTGCAAATTTCTTTCCTGCTACAAAAGGATTATTCGAAAACAATCCACGAAATACGAATTTTTATATTTCTTTTGTAAGGTATCAATAGAAATTAATGCAAATAAATGCATATTTTCAAATTTATAATATTTTAAGTAACGTATAAAAGAACTATTGATATTATATTTCAAGTAGTTATTACTACGACTAAAATCAACACATTTAAAAAAATAATAAATTATATGAATAGGGCAGACTGGGGCAAAATGCGCAGTTTTTGATATTATTAAATTTTTGAGGCAGCATAAGGGCTGAGAGGATCTGCAAATGGCACTATATTGTAGCCCACATAAATTTAGCCTCAGGCAACTTTAGTTCTAGTTGAACCTTATGCCTCATATATTTATTTAAAAAAAAAACGATTTTCTGCGCATTTTGCCCCACGCTGAGGCAAAGTGCGCAACCTGTGGGGCAAAATGCGCAATTGCAGAAAAATGGGGTTTTCACGAGGTTGATTGCTGAAAAATTGTGGGAAACAGAAAGTGTAAATTATTTCGTAAACAATTTCATTAAAAAATGTTTAGTTAAGAACAAAATTTGATTTTTAAAGTTTTTATTTGTTAAGAACAAAAATTTTGTCAGTAGCGATCGAGTGTCTGTCGAGCAACAGAAAAGCGTTTCGACGCGCAAATCGCAGATATTCCCTCGCGGACAGCCTTGCATGTTTCGAATACTTTTCCACCATCAATCCGCTCTGAAAAAAATAAACAAATTCAGAAAAAGTTCGTTATTTCACAAAAATTGAAAAAAAGGCCTTCAAACTTTCAAATTCGATTTTTAAAAAAATAGGTGTTAAAAAAAGGAGGTTTTTTACAAGTTTTGCTGTTCAAAAGTGACACACTACTTTTTTTGCTCATTACCCTCATCACATTTTTCAATAAAATGTTTGGGAGCCCCGGGACACTGCCACGGCCTCGATACGATCCTGGATGTAGAAAGAATTTGACGAAAAAAAAGTGGAAAACAACAAAAAAGTGAAGGAAATAGCAATATGACCAAACACAGCGAAACAATACAAAACAAGCACTGCGCATTTT
>JAPYZL010158018.1:0-16080 GCA_030522825.1 Platygaster orseoliae
ATCACGTTGGTCTCATTTGCGTTCGTGCTTTCCGAAGGCCCCGATATCGTTGGGCTTGGTGGCTGACTGTTGATCATCAGTAAACTGTAGCTGTGTTCGCCTTTTACGGGTTTCGTTTCGTCTACCGCAGCATCAGTCATGTAGCGATCTTTCAAAACTACCCCTGGAGGGCTTTTCCCTTTGATGCCCAAAAAATGATCCCATTCTTCATTCTTGGCGTGCATTATCACTTCCGGGTCTGGTTCAGCAGCCTGAAAACACAAATGCGTTTTTATTCAACGGCAGAGAAGAATAGCGAGTTTCCCTAAATTGATTCCTTAACACTTATAAATTTGCGATAATTCTTGTAACACTTCAAGATTTTATCTGAGTTTCATCTGAATTTTGAAATTGCTCGAAAATTTTGGAGTAATGTTTGTCGTTCTCAAGAATTTACGGAAGTCATAAATGATTTCTAAGATTTATTGGGACTTTGTTTTGTTTTCAACATTTCTGATTGTGAGAGTGTCAGGGATTTTTAAAGCAGTGTATTGAATTTTAAGATAATTTTCAGAATTTCCGAAAACTTAATGAAGAATCAAATAATTCATAAAATTGAATATGGAAACCTTTTGATCAAATATATCGCATTTTTTTATTATTGGTATTTCCAATAGATATTCGATTATTTCCGAGAACAAACACTTTTATGGGTTGTTTTCAATTTTCGATGACTTCATAAAATTACTGTAAATTTGTAGAACTATTTGAGTGCTTCAGACAATGTCATGTTTTTTCATGACAATTTTTTCAATTATCAAAAGATTCTTAGAATGTAAGTGATGCATATTCTCGTCACTTAAAGAATTTTCAAAAAATTTGGAGATTTTTGAAAAAAATTATTAAACTTTTTCGTATTTTTGGTAATATTTTCTTATTGACATTAAAAATCTCAATTGATATTCGAGTGGTATAATACAAATGTAAAATTTTTATCGACCTTTCGATAATTTCATTAGAAATTTCATAATAACTTCATAGCGCTGTCGTAGACATCTTCGCACATTTAATGATGCATTATGATTTACCAAATTGCGGGTCAAACAATAAAATCCATACAATAGGAATATGCTAATATGCTAAGATGTATAAATGATTGATGAATATATACTGTGGTCGCAAACATGAATGACCGAAAAGTGCGTGTCAATCATTTGTTATCGGGAAAATTATATCATTTTCTCACATGATCGGAATTCGTTTCGATTTCATAAAGATTTTTTTGATTTGCTCAAAATTTGTTGTGATACATCAATTCTTTTTCGTACTTCAAAAAAACTGCATCCCATTTTTGTTGACTTTTTCAAATTAAAAAAACCCAGAGAAATTTCACAGAAACGTTATCTCAATGCTCTTTGTAATTTGAAATGTTGTAAATTCAAAAGTACCGCCAACAACCAACAACTTTAAAATCTTATAAAATTACTTGATAATTTTTGATCAAATGGACTGAGTTTGAACAATGTTAAGTTTCTTTTTCAATGATTGTATGCTATTTTTACTGTTGAAATTTTTTACTCATTTTTATATCATTTTTCTCTAAGTATTCGCTCATGCTTGCGTTTACTCAAAAGACTTTTTGAAAAGTTTCAAATCTTTATAACCTTTTAATGATGTCGACCATCCCAGACATATTGATGCCTTTGTCAGCAAAATTTCGAAACATCTCAAGATTATTAATCCTCCGTACAAATTTTTCCAATTCCAAAAGAAAAAAAATTCCTTTAGTAGTATTCACTCTCATTTTTAATACAATGGAGTTTATCGATGTTATTTACCATTTCTGATATTTTGACACCTAAAAAAAACTTTTTATTTTTTAATTTCACCAATCTTACGAAATTTAATTCGTTTCATGAACTTTTTTAAAACCTTTATTGAAAGGTATGTTTATTTGAATCTTTGATGTTTAAAGATTATTATAACAGTTTGATACAAATGATATTCGAGTTTTACAACTTGGTTCTTATATTGAAAATCATTGAAGCGTAGAGTCAGTTCTTTCATTTTTGTTCTAATTTCTATAATTATGGAAAATGTGATGAAATTTAACCAGCAAATACTAAGTGTATGGTTGTAAGTTTTCTTGATTTCTTCTTTTCAAGTTAAAATTTTTTGAAAATTGTTTTTAATTTAGAAAAAGCATTTATTACGATATTTTGAAAGTTCGATAGATTGCGTTCTATAGTTCAAGTAATAAATAGTTTGAATTCATCTTCCCGGATTCAAAAAAATTAGACATTCTAAAAAACTGTAAATAAATATATATGGATGCAGGAGTTGGATTGATGAATTAAGAACACTGAAAAAATCAGAATTCTACTTGCATTTTTTAAGACTGATGTTCGTAAAGAATGTTAAAATAAAACACCAAAAAATAAGAATAAAAATATTTCGCTGTTTTCAATTATGTCAGTGCATTACAAAATTTCAAAAAAACCAACATAAATTTTAGAAAATAAACAAAATACTTTGATTATTCTAGATTTCTCGAGGCGTCTTTTAACATCTGAAACTAGATTAAATTATACCAATTCCATGTTTTTTGTGCATTTTCCATCTGAACACAACTTACATTTATTTGGTTTCAAACATTCTTCATTATGTAATGGAGGATTTTCTTTACGTCGTAACCTATTGTATTTTGTTATCAATGCTTTGCGCGGTGATTGAAAATATACGACGGTTGTTGCAAAAAGAAGCAAAAATCGCAGTTATGTTTTGCATAGTGATTTCGAGCTTTCGATGCAAACAAAAGTACGTGCTAGCTTTCATGAATAGCATGACCGAACATACGAAACGGTACACATAATAGATCACAATAGTGATAATACTGACAAAGCTATAGATTTTTAAACGCATTTCAAAGATGCAATGTTTACCATGTTCACAGAGTTAATAAAATCATATCTACATAAATCTTTCAAAAATATAGTTCAAAAGCGTATTTCGACACGTAAAATATTACACACTCTATCCGTGAAAAAACAAGAATTTTTGAAAATATAAACTAAAAATTCTACTACGTTAAAACTTGATCTCAATAAAATATCTAATTTTTCTAAATTAAAAGCACGAAAAATCAAAATTTCATTGACATAATACATGTATTTTGTAATTTGAAAATGATGTGGAACATATAATTTTTAATTTTGTAAATGTTGTCCTTTCATGTATTTTGTTGTTCACATGACCTATACTTCCACTATGTTGCAGATTTTTATGGTATGTTCAGATTCAGTCACAGAAATCCGTACAATAATAGTCACATCATTTTGAACATTCAAATTCAAACAATGATCAATCGCAATTTTGCGCTATTGTTCAATAATAATTTACTTTTTGCACAGAGAATAACGGGGGAGGGGCGCACACAATAGTTTACTAAGGGCGCCAATTTTCCTCGAGCAGGCCGTGAGTGCATCGAGCAAAAAAAAATATGCATGTTCTAGCGATTTTTTACTTAATCAAATTTGATTTTTCAATTACATTTTGCATTTGTGTAGAATTTATTGCAAATAAATTTTTCCGAAAAACGAATTCAGGAATATTTTTTAACGTTTGTGTGTAACGCCAAATCACGATTTTAGAGCCTTCAACATGAAAAATTATGTTCTCACCTGTGAGCAATCATCGATTTAGGATCAGATGACTTTACAGCTCATTGTCAGCTTCGCCTCAACTTAAAAATCTCGTCTTCGTAAAAATCGATTTCTTGCTCACAGGCACGAAAATATGTTCTACACCATTACTGAGATATTAATTTTTGAGCATTCTGTACGTGACAGGATGATTCGTTTTCTTGAACAGAATCGTTTGCTAACGTATTTTTCCAATATAAAAAAGTAATTTAATGTTGATAAATTATGAATCACTGCACGTTTTTTCCAGTCATTAAAATAAAATTTCGATTCTTTTTATCAGCTAATTTACAACGATGAAAGAGTAATATTGCCTTTTATCATTAGATAATAGTAACGATTGAAAAAGCTTATTGATTCTTCATCAATGCACGTTCTTTTCTACAGTCCTGAAAAAAATGTGACTCTGTAAATATTCTATGAATATTGCCAAGAAACTTTCAAATTTGCTATATTAACAAAGAAAAAATTATTTATTGTTTCATTTTTTTTATTTATCAAAAAAAAAAAAATTAATAACAACTAAAGCAATACTACGAAATCAAAATTAAATATAATTCATCAACTCGTCTTTTTAATAAGTGGAAACCTTAAAACTTGAGTTATATCACACCTCAGTTGAAAAAAATTTTCATAATCTATTGCAATGAGAAAAACAAATTATGATTTCCATATTTACTTGTGCAATATTCGAATTCTCAATGAAAACCGTTTTCAAAGATGAAAAATTCTTGAAAGTAACACTGAATAATGAATCTTTTTTTATCGATTGTTATGTTAATTATTCGGAATACAATTTATCTTAGCAGTAACAAAAGTAAAAAAATCATTGATTTTAAAAAAGTCGTCGTTTTTTAGAAAGATGTTTAGAAATGGACAATATCTGATTATTGTAATAAAAAATTTGCAAAGTTGTTTGAAAACAAATGATTGTCAGAATTTTTGCATATTGCTTACAGTGAATCGTACAATCTCTGCCGAATAGATAAATTTTTTTTAAAATACTAACTATTTTCTAGAATAAAAAATGTTTTATAATTTACTCAAATCGATAAATTTGTTACGCGTCATGTATACATCTTTTTAGTTCATTTGTCTACAAAATAATTTTCATTTTATCAATCTCCTACACTCTTCTTAACTAAAATTCATTTCTGAAACTGCGTTTATATGATAAAATGAAACGTTTCATTCCCTAAAATATGACTAAACCTCAAATTATTGGAAAAATTGTAATAATAATCTACATAAAACAAAAATTTTTTATACCTATTTTCCATTGAATTTCATGAAAAATATGATTTTTCAACGTCAAATGCTGAAAGAGTTATGTACGAATAAAATTTCGAGTTATTCTCAGTTTTGGTAATCTATAATGTTATTTTCTTTTGTAAATCAATTCGTTTTCAGAGTCGTTATTTAATGAAATAAATGATGATATTCCCTTATTCATATTATTCCTTTTTGAAAAAACCATAATTATGAGTAAATGATCACGGGTGGTAATGGTAATACATATTTCAAATGAAAAAAATAATATTACATTTTTCCCAAACAAACGGAATTCGACAATAAAAAATTTTTAGAATCTGAGTCATCAAAAGCTTAGTCACTGGAAAAAAATATCATCATTTTACCTTATAAATAAAAATAAATTACCTTCAAAACGCTTATTGCCTTATACGTGTTCAAAGTTCCTCATATTTCATCTATAACTTATTTTGTGCTCGTACAAAATCGTTTTGAAACACAGTTTTTGAAATAATCGTCTTTAGAAGCTTCAAATCAATGGAATTTGATGACACTCTTTTTTTCCATTTTGAAAATGTACGTTTTAAAAGTACGATTTTTGAACTTTTCGAATTTCAGGACTTCGAAGCTACACAACAAAATCGCACGTTTTTCATGTTTGTATTAAATGTAATGGAATGCGTTTTTTTTTTGTTATTTTTTGCCACTGAGATTTTATTTTTTTTTTCTGATACTTTTTGTAATTTCCATAATACTTATGTATTTATGATACCTATATGTGAATTTATGGTATAGATATCTACTACTATACAGGGTGTCCTAAAGTAACCAATTAATATTCTAGGAGTGTATAGTTTGCGAAATTCCCAGACAATTTTTCCTTTGCTTTTTCCCATAAAACTCAAAATTAAAAAATATATTCGAATTGAAAGTTTCAACCAATCAGATTTCTCAAACTTCAAATTCGTATATCTTTTTTGATTTTGAGTTTTTTGAAAAACTGCAAAGGACTTTTCTACTCAGAAAAATGAATATGCAAATAATTTTGGTAAAGTGGTTTTTATCCCCACTCCTCGTAAAAGCGCATTTATTAGTTAAATTTCAAACTTCAATATCTTATTTGATATTGAATTAAATGTATTGAAGAAAATCAGTGTTGTAGATTGAAATTTAGAATTAATTCTTCACTCAGTACGACCTCCCCCCCCCCTCCCATTGCAAATTAGTAACACATTGCACTTTTTTTCGTCAACGAACTCGTTCGTTTTGTTTACCCACTTCCCGATAAATCTATAGCGCTTTCACATTTTTCATACTATTTCATGAAAAATGGGAAAGCCCGTGATCGAGAATAATCGAGATTTCGCGGGTCGTGAAAGTAAGGAGGGAGAAAAAAGTTACCATTTCCCGGCGGTACTCTCTTCCGTCTAGATTATTTGTCCGACGGAAGTCGCGAGCACCGTTAGATGACGCGAAGATACATACATCGACCGGATGCTGGGATTCACCACGAGAACCAAGAAATATAAAACGAAGGGTCTGTCCATAAACTGAGTAATACTTTTCATAAGGAGGTGGATCCACCTCAATGTGATGATTTGTGACACGAGCAGAAAGAGTCATAAAACGTGATGTAGCTAAATTTAGTGTACTGTATATTTTTGCGTTATGAAAAGATAAATATGAAATTTTGCAGCAACATTTCTGTTTCAGAAGAAATTGGAATTATTGACTAGGAAAAATGGTCCTCTTCCAACTGATTGGAAAAAAATTAAAAACGGGAAAATTGATGTTGAAACCTTTTTCGCAGCTAGTGACTGGAAGGGATCAAAAATTGCCTGAAAGTCGCGTCACGTAATTTATGGATATTTGTTGAGAAAGAAGGAGAGTGAAAGGAGACGCAGAAGAGAAGAAAAGGAAAATAATACAAAAACAGGAGAAGCAAATAGCCGGCTCGGGCCGACTTCCGCATTGCTCGAGGGCCCTTTCGCGTTTCACGCTTCAGCTTCGCGAAATGGCTTGTGCTCTTACGCCGCTCGGAGAAATTCTGCGACCTTCAACTTGACCGTTTAAACGGTCCTTCCGGTTTTCACGGTCATTTACAGCGCGCGTGTTATTTTTGCCAAGGTCCTTAACCCTTTCCAAGCGCGAATATCACGGTCGTTGCGTAATCGTCGACCGTCTGTAAAAACGTCGAGCTGTCTTGTGACTGGTCAGGTGAACCACGAATTTCTTGTTTTTTGTTACTTCTCCTTTTTAAATGATGATTCGGTACAATTACGTGCTTTGACCGTTGATTTTACTTAGGTTTACCACGCAAATTGACACAAAACAATAAAAAATTTGAAATAAAAATACTCCGGGAAATTTGAAGGAGTTATAAGATCAGGTGATCCTTCAAAATTGCCGCACCTGCTGGAATCAACTCCTTTTTCTTTTACTGATAGAGGGTTTATATTATTTAAATACGCAGCATTTTCTTAAAATTCAATCGTTTGAGAATTCCGTTTGGTAGGATTTTGAATTTAAAGGCTAAGTGCCTAGCTTTATATGTTTACAAGATTGAAGTTGATAATTCAAGATGCTCTAACTGATGATAAATTAAGTTTTATTAGGAAGACTATGACTTTTAAGAAACGTATTAATAACACAGGTCAGCAAATAATATGTTTGTGTGTGTTGTTTTCAAGTGAGAGCTATTTTCTAACGTAATTTTTCGCGTAAAATCCGAATCCGAACTCAGAACTAGTCCATCACGTCAGGATTTTGAGATATTTGAAGTTGTGTGCTCGAAAAATAGGGGTTTTCACTACTTTTGAGGTTACTTATAGGGCGCGGGAAATTTTTTTGATCTTCTTTCTATTTGTCATCATTTAGTACTACTCTTTCCCTTTAAAATGAGCTAATAAACAATCACCAGCGATTTTTTTCAACAAAGTTACAGCCGTTTAAAGCTCTGGCATTCATCTGAATAACCTAATGAATATCCACTCTGACTCTTTGGAGCATACCATTTTGAACCCAAAAATCTCTCTTAGAAATTTGTACTTGAGGTTTTAATTCGTAATCAGCGAACCCAAAACCCTCGAAAAAAAGCTTTTATAGATCAAAATCGATCGATTTTGTACATTTCGATCCGCCATTTTGAATCCGCCATCTTGGTGAAAAAAAAATTCGATTTTATAATTGTAAATTCTTATTCAGAGACCATCAAAACCCTCAAGTACAAATTTCTAAGAGAAATTTTCAGGTGTAAAATGGTATTCTCCAAAGAGTCAGAGTGAATGCTTATTAGATTGTTCAGATGAATGTCAAAGATGAAAATGGCTGTAATTTTGTAAAAAAAAAAAATCACTGGTGAATGTTTAAGGCTCATTTAAAAGGGAAAATGTAGTACTAAATGATAACAAACAGAAAGAAGATCAAAAAAATTTCCCGCGCCCTGTACATAACCTCAAAAGTAGTGAAAAACGCCATTTTTCAAGTACATAACCTCAAATACCTCAAAATCCTGACGTGATGGACTAATTCTGAGCTCGGATTCGGATTCTACGCAAAAAATTGCGTCGGAAAAGATCCCTAACTTCAAAACAACAAAACCTTGCAGACCTGTGTAATTTTACAGACATTTCTCAAACTATATTTCAAAAGAGGAGTTACAGGATCAAGTAAGCGTTCAAATAGACAGTGCCAATAGGTAACAACTTTTTTTTTTGACACAGCATTTGAATTTTTTGTATTCTACATAATTTCTCCAACAATCAAATTAATTAAAAGTTATATCTGGTAGGATTAAAAATTCAAAAGCTATGTGGCGATAATAACTTTATACGTTTACAGCATTGAAGTTATGTTAATCTGTGGTAATCCAAGATTACCAGTCTGATGCAGGTTTATCAGGCTGGAAGGATGTTCATATGAATTAAAGAAATTTGAATTTTTTTCAAACTAAGCAAATCATGTACTTTTTTTTCAAGACTTGGTCAAATCAATTAAAATACCACGTATTTATATAAAATTACGTTGAAAACTTTCCTGAATTCTCTGTAATTTAGCCGAAACGTACCCCGAAATCCGAATCGCGAAGAAACGTTGCATTCAGCAATTTCGTACAGTTATTTTGCAGATTGCATTTTTCAGTTTAGGAAATGCAACCCAACACCCGACGCGTGCTTACGGTTTCAAAACGGTATGCAAAATTGCACGATGCCGGTTTGCAAACGAAGAAACATGAAGTATCGTGAAAAAAAATATTGAAAAATATATTGTCTTAAACGATCGTTAATTCGTGATTGAGCTTTTTAATAAACAAACAAGCATTTCAGGTGAAAATAAAAAGGGTCAGAAAAAAAATACGCTTTAATGTAATCTAACCTGAAGTCCCTCACGGTCTGGGCACAATACTCACGTAATACTCACTGCCAGACAATAGTCAGGTCAGAAATTTGTCAGCCGAAGTCAGCTGCTGTGACCTGATATATTACTGACATGGCTGCATGTCTTCAGCGGTCAATGAGTGCATGAAATATCTATATTACCGACAGTGGGTTGAAGCAGTGATTGAAACGAAAATGAAAACTTTTCCTGCGTTCGCAATTAATTTGTATTTGCGATTCTAATCAGTTCAGTAGATATTTTATATAGAATTTATTTTCAATTATATTAACAAATATTGAATTTTCAAATTGAATACATCAACTTAGTCAGGAATAAAATCAACTTTCAATTAAATAATTTTGACGCAGATTTGATCGTAAAAATAATTATCAGCGAAAGTGATAATTTCATCTTAGAAAAATTATATCACAATTGTCGAAATGAAAAATTTTCACACTGAAATTAAAGAAACAAAAAAATTTTTCAGTCGTATACGACTGAAAAGCTATAGTTAACCAATATTTCAAAAAATAATAAAAATGACTCATAACCGGTAATTTGATATTTATTTCTTTAAATGTGATATAACATCTTAAAAATAGACTGTGATGCTCAAGTTTTAACTTTTATTAAAAGATAATATTTTTGTTTAGAAACCAAATATTCGTCTCATTTCTAACATACCGACATCCATTGACTTATAGCTGACATGTACCTGACTTTTGCTGACCTGTATCTGACTATTGATGATTATTGTCTATTGCACGAATATTGTCCACTGCCCGCGAGGGCGTACCATATATTCGCAAATATTAGAATCGGAAATTAGCAGATTTTTCAACAAATATTCGTAATAGTTGTTTTTTAATGTATAAGGTTTCTAAAATTGTGAGTTTAAAAAGTTTGACATTCGTTGAAAATTTTAGGTCACAACAACAATTGAGAACAATTTTTCACATTCTGCAACGTAAAAAGGTTGGTTTTTTTCACGTCAAAAAAAACGAATTAAAACGATTGTAAGATCACAGTTTCAAATTGTTCTAATGTGTAATATCTTAAAATCTGATATCTTTGCAATTATGATTTCTGATTTCTGAGATTCAAGAATCATTTAATTTCACGTTTTCTAAATTCTGAATTAAAGTTTTTGAGTCTCGGAACCACAAATACACGCAACACAAGTTCAGTAAACTCATTATTTCTAATTTTGAATATTCAACTTGGACTTTATGGTAAATGAAATTCTGTAATATTTAACTCGTGTTCATTCCAAGATTTCCATCAGACATAAAACTACCAAAAACATTTCGAGACCTTTCATAGATAAAAATTTTACACAGCTGGATCTACATTCAGTAACGTGAATATTATTTTGCCTTATTTTGAACTCAATGGTTTTCATTGAGCAACAAGTTCCAAATATATATTATTTTTATTTCAAATAGAATAATTTCGTGAATTCGAAATTAAACTGCCACTTGCAGCGTAAATTCGATGTTTTATAATATGACAATTTCATTTATAAAATTTCGTTCGAAACTTTTCATTCTTATAAATATACTTTGTCAATAAACTTCTTGACCAGACAGAAATAAAAGATTTGCTGTATCAGTAAAAAGATATTCAACACAACTTGTCAGAACGAATTTTTTGCAGTAGATTATTTTTTCATTGCCTCAACAAATCTGTTTTGCACAATAAATTACTATGCAATGGAATTTTCTGCATAATGATTGTTCTCTGTAGTTGGAACAGCACAAATTTCTGCTGCTACAGCAAACCCTTTTTTTGTGCACTTCGAATACATGTTCTAGATTAACCACTGTTCAGAAACTAAATCGATTGACAAAAGATTTAATCCGAACAAAAGATGCGCCAGTCATTTAAGAATGCACTTTAAGAAAGCTGGGAAAAAATTTTCCCGAGAAATAGATTGATGCATCTTTTGAAGTTTTTTTTTTTTTTTTTTTTGTGGGACCCTTGGGTAATGGACGAACGTGGTTCCTGATTTTTCGTGACGATATTCGTGCAGTGTATCGCATTATAAATGCGAGTCTAGGCTTTGGGCCCGATGACTTAACTAACAGGATGGAAGGTGCCCATCGTGCCGGTTTCAACAGAGTCACGAAAAAAGGTGAACGTCCTCGGATATACGTCCAAATACTCCCGTCACTTCGCCTTACGACAGGTAAATCTGTACAAGATGTCCCGTGAAATTACCATCAGATTTTTTTCCCTTTCATTTCATGTGGAGGACTTTTCGACTTTTCAGCGGGTCTAATACTGAAGAGAATTGTACAACCTGTACAACTGTGTCAAAATATTCGGTATCTGGGAGAAGCCGATATGATCAGGGATGTGAGGCGAAAAATTTACCGATCATATTACAGGTACGCTACCTGTCAATGTCATGACCGTCAATTACGACAAGAAAATTTTCGTCAACTTTGACTGTCAGTTATTCACCTTACCGGTCAAAGTTGATGCACAAAAATGACTTGGAAAAATTGTTGACTTATGATGTTGTTTTTTTCGTTGAATTTCTATGAAAAAATACTCATAAATATCTAATTTTAAAAATAATGAATAATAGTAGAATTATAATTGTCCGATTTTGCTGTTTATAAACGCTAGAGATCGCGATTTGCTATTATTCATAATCTCGATTCTCCGTGGATTTATTTGCAGTTATTTGATTTTCGATACTTCACAAATTGAGATTTCTGACACTGTTTGGTGTTATTTGATAGCACTTTTGTCAATTTCGTGACTAGAGGTAAATCAGGAAAATCTTGTTGCACCAGGTTGCACTAAGAAAAAGATATTGTACTTCATACCATAAAATATTTTTATCACGGTTTGACGATCTCGGATATTGCACTTATTGATCTCATTTTCTCTCATATTCTAATGTATTTCTCGCAAAATAATCGCCATATTAAATGCACTTCTCATTTTAAAAAGTACATTGCTTTTTTCTCGCACGGTAAAAAAAATTGCTATAGTAGCCGAGATAGTAGCAAAAAGATGTGCTCTTGAACTTTCAAAATATCGTTCAATATGCTTTTTCTAAATTTAAAACAATTTTCAAAAAATTTTAACTTGAAAAAAATGAATCAAGAAAACTTTCAACCACACACCTAGTATTTGCTGGTTAAATTTCATCACATTTGCCATGATTATAGAAATAAGAATAAAATAAAAGAACTAATTCTACGCTGCAATGATTTTCAATATAAGAACAAACGACTTGTAGTATGATAGAATAGAAGTTGCACTGGGTCGTTCTCTCAATAAGAATCTTAGAAAAAAGATAATGTGTCCATAGATTTTTGAAGTCATTTATTCTGAATCGAATTCGATATTAACATTTATTGCAACAGCTGATCCCTGTTCGACCTGACATAAACTATCATTTTCAAATTGCTCAAGACAGCGAGTTGAGTTTTCGACGTGCTTTTGATAAAAAATTTTAGGTATACTTAACTCGTGCCGAAGGTTGGTGATGCTACTCGTGTGTTGCTACCCTCGCTCCGTTCGAGTAGCAAATTTTACACTCATCAGGAACCACCAACTTTCGGCCCTAATAACTGAGTAATATAATGTTTTCCCCGTAACCAGTGCGGTATATTTTTAATATTGCAGTAGCTTTCTTTACTCCAAAAAAATGCTTTTATTGTTCCAACATATTTTCATTTTTATTAATTCCACTCGAAGAATAAAACTTTAAATTTGAAGATAAAATACGGGAATTTAAAAGTGCAAACATTTTCTGTCAGAAATTCAAACGTGATACTGCAAAACTGAAAAAATAAAAGAAAAAATTTTCATGCACGTGGTGTATATCTATATCTTTATCTACAGGTATTTTTTTTTTTTAACACTGGATTAATAAAATATTGTCGAGAGTATTGTACAATATACAAGGTGTGTCACAGTCCACGAAAATCCTTGAAATCATGGATTCCTCGTGAAGTTGTAAAATGATTTTTCCTTTGCCACTTTTTACAAAACTCAAAATCAACAAAGTAATTCAACTTTGTAATTTAAACAATAAATGCGCTTTTTTTACAAGTTGGGATAAAAAACCACGGACCAAACTCAACCCAAATATTCTTCATATTTTTCTGAGTCGAAAAGTCTTTTTCCACTTTTCACAAAACTCAAAATTAAAAAAGATATTCGAGTTAGAAGTTTCAACCAATCAGATTTCTCAGATTTCAAACTTGAGTATCTTTTTTCATTTGAGTTTTGTGAAAAGTGGCAAAGGACTTTTTCGACTCAGAAAAATATGAAGAAAATTTGGGTTGAGTTTGATCCGTGGTTTTTATCCCCACTTATCGAAAAAGAGCATTTATTGTTTAAATTTCAAACTCGAATAACTTTTCTGATTTTGAGTTTTGTAAAAAATGGCAAAAAAAAGTCGTCTTAGCATTTCTTGAGGAATTCATGATTTCAAGGATTTTCGCGGACAGCTACACACACTGTATGTAGTCCATGTTCAATACTTTGTTGTATTTTCATATTATTTTTTTTCTTGTCATAAAACATTCCATGACGTTATCAAATGGAATATTTCATCATCTTTTTTTTTAATTACTCTGTTTTCGTCGAAAAAAAATTTCGTAGTCATTAGCTTAACGAGCATCATCAGTAATCACTTTACTTTCTTGACTTATCATCGACTACCAGCTTAAATACTTATCTATTTTTAAAACTAAATGACTTCTGTATAGAACTACGAAATTTCCAGTAACTTATTATTTTCTGTCGATATCTCTGTAAGTTATTTGGAAATAGGGAACATCACAAAAATTTTTTTTATTTTTCTAAAAGAAAACAGAAGTAAATCGAAATTTTACTGCTTATTACCAGAACAAAAGGATATTTTGAAAGTAATGCGAATTTGCGGAGAAAACAAGTTTATAATAATTTCGAAAGCTTTTTTGCACACTTCCTCAATATAGGCAAATGAACAGTGTTTAATTCACTTTTTTTCCATGTTGAAAAATTTTGTACGGAGTAGGTAGTAAAAAAATTTTTTCTAATTTTAAAAAAAAAAGTTTATTTTGCGCAAATTTTTTACTATGTTAAGGAAGTTAATAATAGAATTTTCAAATGCATTGCGAATTGGCGGAGAAAACTTGGAAATAAGATTTTCTTAATTTCGAAGGTAGAGTGGATCCTCTTCTCAAGTTATCATTCCTACAAGTTAGATTTTATCAAAAACCAAGAATATAATCGATTATTTTTAAGACTTCCCATAAGCTTCTAATATATTATTTTTTCTCAATTTAAACAATAGAAACTTTAATCTTAGGAAAGAGTTACTTTTTTGATTTTTACAGTAACAGTTTTTTTTATGTATTATATAAATTTTTATCATTTACCCTTGAAAGTTTCATATTTTTCTCCTGCACAACGTATTCTTAATCAAAAATTTCTAGAGTAATGATTTATAAAAAAACAACGACTTAAAGTTTCATAACTGTCTCAAAAACACCCACAAAAATAATCTTTGTTTATCCATGTAATGCATGAAGACATACTGTATCAAATAATGATTCTGAAAACGCTTGATACTTTAGAAAACTTTTGTTCAAAAGACACCAAGCTGTCTATTTACATTAAATTAACGATACTTTTTTATATTTATATTGAAGTTGAACTTTGATTTTTTTACATATAAATATATTTGAATTTCTTCTAGTACTTCATTTAGTTGATTAAATGGGGAATATAAACGGCTGAAAAATTGACCTTGGTAAGTGTTTTCTGATTCAACAATTAACAGATAGCCAATTGTTACTAAATTTTCACATATTTATAGATTATTATCAACATACAGTTTTTAATCAAACCAATTCCCAAAACCAAAAAACATGTGAAAGTTCATGAATAATAGACTCTCTGTTTATTGATGAAAAAAAATGACAAGAAATGCGATCTTTCAGCCGTTTACAAAGTCTTCCCCCTTGAAAATATTATTCATTTAGAATTGATTTTGAATTTCGCACCAATAGTTTTAAATGCAAGAATTTCAGTATGCCACTTTTTTAAAAATAACGGCTGACATTTTTAATTGTCATATGAATTCGTAAGTAAGAAGATTTCATCACTTTAGCATATCTTGAGATATGGTAATGTATTATGGTGATTTTAATTAGTTGCATGAGAAATATTCGTGACATCGTCCAAAAAATGTTGAAAGCATAATTTTGTTTTAAATATATATACGCAATTTTTTATGTCACCATGTATAAAACTTTTTTTCCATAGAATAGTAATGCTATCTAGAAGGATTTTTTCGTGTGAAAAAATTGAATGTGTAATTATTTTTTCATGTTTCATTTACGCTCAGATGATTTTATAGTTCGGCTTCGCCTCGTCTTAAAAATCTCGTCTTCGCCAAGATTGACTTTTGCTAACAGGCCCGAAAATAGCTATTCACTCTCTATTAGATTGCGAAATTACTTTATGTAAATTTATTTCAAATTTTTATTGTCTGACATACATGTATAAATAGTATATTACGTAATAAGAGGCGAAACCGAGCCATTACAAACGAGCGCGAATTGTCATTTCGAGGGGGCTACGCCTCCTCGAAATGACATCGCGTGAGTTTTGTTGGCTCGGTTAAACCCCATGTCGCGTACGATATTTTTCACAACTCGACATCGAAAACTCGATTTACAACGTCTGCCAAAGATGGCGTAACTGAGCGATTTCAGGTTGTTTCATTTACTCCACTCGACTTCATTTACCTCACTCA
>JAPYZL010158025.1:0-11301 GCA_030522825.1 Platygaster orseoliae
GTAGGGGGGAGGCATTTTATACCATGAAAGTATGTTCCAAGTTTGAAAAGAATCGGTCGAGTAGATTTTACAGGATCGTGTTCACGGACTCAAAAAATTTGTTTTCAGAAAAACGCGTTTATAATTTGTTTAGTACTCTAAAATTGAGAAAAAAAGTTTTTTTGTGACTTACACGAATCATTAATTGATTTGAAATTGTGACACAACATTTGCGAAACGTTAAACTTCAAGAAAACGTAAAAAAAGAAAATTAGTTTTCTGAATCTGCTTATCCCTTACCCCCCCCCCCCCACCCCTTAAGCAGTGGAATTTAAAGTAGCTCTTTTCTTTTTGAATTGATAGAAAAAAGATTGTATGATTTTAAAATTTTTTAAAAATTTATAAAAATGCTATAAATATAAAAAAAAGAATATGCCATGCCAAAAAGGTGAAACGCAAATAGATTTTAGATAAATAGTTCAATTTTTGAATACTAAATTTTCCCAATTGTTTATTCAGAAAAATTCAAATTTAATTCTCATATTTATAAAATTTCAATGATTATTGACATGTCAATTAGTTCCATGATAACATTGCAACATAAAAACAAGTTTAATAGTATAATAAGTAATTCTTCTAATTTATTGCGAATGCTAATTGTTAATTTCAGTTCGATAATACGTTATTAAAAACTCTTTCGCACTCCACGCGACAAATTAAATTATTATTATAATGACAAAGTCCACAGGATTCGAAATTTTCATTTTGAGGTTCATATAAAAAACAGTGAACATCTCTAAATTTTTTGACGTTTTTCAAATTTTAACTGTATGTTAGGAATAATTAAAATTTTCGGAATAAGATTGCTGAAATTATCGGAAGATCATTATTTCGTAATTTCTAAATTTTAATATACTTATCAATACATTTTTTCGACCATTTTTCATCTTAAATTTTTAGAACGCTATTTTCCAACTCCAAACCAATCATTTTCGAACTATTTATAATTTATGAATTTTTCAAAAGTCCTATCGTTTGCAAAACATTCTAAGTGTGACGAAAGTTCTGAATTTTAGTATCCATTAAAGAATCTGAATGATATTCATAAAAATGAGTAAATTTTTACAATATTGAAATTTTTGCAATCTTCGAAATTTCCAAATGTATGACTTTTCGAATTTCTCTTATCAATCACATTCTCACAATTTCGAAAATTGCTCGAATACTTGAATTTCACAAAATTTAGTGAATTTTCAGAATGTCAGTCTTCTTGGAAATTTCAAAATCATAATATTTCACAGGGTTCCTAGAGTGGGAAAAAGTTATGGAATTATGATGGAATAACAAAATCTGCTAAAATATTTTAAATAACGTAAATTTAGAACTTTCTAAGTTGTAAAAAACATCTGAATATACAAATTTTCCAAATATTGACCTATTTACAATTTTTCTATATTTTTCATTTTTGTAATTTTTGTATATTCAAATGGAAGACTCGAAATTCATATAATTCTCCAATTCACCGAACTTGAATTTTTTTCTTAGTAGAAGATGTATACGGGAGTGGTGTTGGAGGAGTGACAATTTTCGAAACTGCCCAAAAGCGAAAAATTTCTTAATTTAGCCCTGCACATAATTTATACAACGATTTTGATAGGAGCGCACTGTACAAAAATAGAAATTCGAAACACTAGTGATCATAATTTCACATCGTTATATTTGGTATGAAATTATTTTTGGGAGTATTTTTAAAAGAAAAGCGTATATTTTTGCTTCGAAAGATAACTGTAATTTACGACTGGGGCACACCTTGGTGATGAGTGAGACCGGCTTCGCTCGATCACTGTCATCTTCAGTGTGTATACCGTGATAAGAAAGCTCAAATCCTTGACTGATACGTTCCACACGATTCGTAGTAAAGATGCTGCATTTTCTTGAGATTAAAATTTTCATTATCAAGCTCCAGGTTCAACAATTATGGGTCAATATTTGTTTTTTTTTTTCTAAATAGATAATCGATAGCTATTTTTTATGAATAATAGGTAGTGTCGATAAATTTTATCTCAAGCTCAAAAGAGTAGGATTTATGGAAAATCATGCACCTTTCTGTATAAAATTGAATTAGGAAAAATTGTGGATATAATAATATTTGAATAAAACTCATTTTTCTGCAGCAATATTATTAAATCTTGATCAATTTAAATTCATGAAAACTATTGAATTAATTAAAATTTTTTAAGTATTTTAAGAAGCCTGAAAATTGTCAATAACAAAGTTTTTATACAGCTTGTGTGCAAATAAAGGGCGAATAGTGAACATTTCTCACTAGAAAATGTTAAAACATATTCGTTGAAACATTTTATGAAGTTTGTAGCTTTGGTTGCTTTGATTTCAAGCAGTTGATATTTTTTCGCTATTTTTATAGGTAAAACTAGCTAAAATGCGAAAATAAATATATGCAATTAAAAAAATTAAATTTTCTAAGAGGCGATAAAATAGAAAAAAATATAATGAAGAAATCAGAGAGACATCATTAGACAATGAATCTACTTTTGGTGTTTCAGGCATATTCAAACGCATCAAGGCGCCTCTCGCAATGGAAAACTCAAGCGAACATCATAAGATATCAACAACGGGGAGAATTGTAGTAGCCGCAGAGAAAGATTGTCAGAAAAAAAATGAGTTGAAAGAAGTTAAAACTCAAAAAATTCCAACCCTTGAAAGAGCAGTTTCTAAACGTGATATTTCAGAAAAAAGCGAACTCGAGGAAGTTTTAGAAAATAAAGTAGAATCATCAGTAGAAACTTCAAAAAGTGAAAAAACCATTCCAACACATGTGATTTTGACCAAACTGTCGACGGAAAACCCAAAACATTCTGACCCTTTGAATATTAAAATTCAGGTAATCCACAGATCCTATGAAAAACAAAATTCATCTACCGAAAACGGAGTTGTGAGTGTAGTAGAAGTTAAAAACTCGACGTATGAGAAAAGAGAAAAAACATCTGAAACAAAGGTCACGGAAGGAACAAGCACCATCGTTAAACTCAAACGTGATGAATTAGAAGCCAAAGGTGTGACGAAAAAAGAAAACGCTGTAGCCAAGGATCGTCTGGAAAAGAGTCAATTGAACATTGAAGCCCTTCAACAGTATCTTCGCACGAAGATAAACGTGGCCACGATTGAAACTTACAAGAAAAAGTTACATGGGATCCCGCATCATATCACGTCTTTCAAGGATTTGGATCTTAATGAAAACGTGACAAGAAGCAACATCGACTCGGAGTTTCTGTCGAAGCACAATTTTGACACGCAATTGACGATCAAAGAGGAAAATTTGTCGGAATGCAGTTCCGAATCCGAAATCTCAGCTGACAAGCCTAAGTACAGCAAGGAAGTGTCTGAGTTGGAGAAGCGGTGGTCGGCGAAATTTTTGGGCGACCGATTGAAACGGTATTCCTCGGAATCATCTAAATCGTCTTGCATAGAAGAGCTGGCAAGTTTGTCATCTCGTGACAGCATCGACGACAGAGATATTGAATTGAAGCGGAGCGCAAACAAGCTATCGAAATCCGAAGAATGTCAAAGGGAAGATGAGAACGACAGGCTTACTATCGATTGTGATACGAGAGAAGCCAGAATCGACGCCAGCGCAGAGAAAATTATAAAAGCTAATAACTCTCAAAGAGCTTCGAGTGACGCTCCTCCCGATCCGCATAAAAAAGAAGGTGAAAACACGGAATACTTTATGAAAAAAGGACTAGCAAACTCGGAGAATCGAGTGTTCAAAGCCATTCAACATCGACGCTCGGACGATTTGCCGATAGTTAATCAAAGAAACGCGTATGCATATTTTTCTGAAGAAGTGATAATGGATCCCAACGTCACCAAGTGTCCCAATGAAGAGAAAAAAAAGAAGAGATCTGGATTGCGGCGATTGTTGCCAGATTTTTTTTCCCCAAAGGAGACTCGCAAAGAGTACAAGAAGGGGCACAGGGAACGTAGAAAATGTGACGAAAGGTACTTTTGCCGATACCAGCAGAACGGTAACTACACCAGATCCCCTGACTCGATGAACTTGAATGAAGACATCAAGAGAAATGTTGCTCTTGATTCTGAGAGGAACAAAAACAGGTTTCCTCAATACCGGGATGGAGGAAATTCCCTACCTCCGACTCAGCGTGGTGAACAAGATGACAGGAATATTTTCGAAGACGCTAGAATGCACGGACCGTATGTGACCAGCATGAGTTCAGCGAAACATTATGATGATGATATTGTAGATGGTTACAAAGTTAAGCAGTACGGATACAAACTGGTGAACGAAAATGAACGAAAATGCTTTCTAGAACGTAAACACAGTTTACAGGAATCACGGTCTGCAAGCAGCAATTCGTCTTCGGGGAGGATTTCTGCTCCTCCCAGTGTGAGGTACCTCATTCGACCCAGAGCCGTTCATCCGATGGACCGACCCCTTCCAGCGATTCCTCAAAGGACTGAGATGATCAACTATGAAAACTGCGAAAACGTTGAGCGATACACTGAAAAACCGGAGCACTCGCGCTGCTTTTCTCGAGATAATAGACAATGTTTTGAAAATGCGGAATGTGTACTTTATGCAGGTGAAAGTTTAATGAACGCGGCTCAAGCAAATCCAGGACCAACTCGTCTTGTGGCCTTCACACCCTCTTCCAAGTACTCGCCGAGTTCTAGTCAGCGATCAGGGGATTACGACGAGTCTACATACACGCCAAATTCGAGCCAGAAGAGCGAATTTTCACCAGGTAGCTCGAAAAGTGGCGAGTACTATCTAGGTTCACCGAGGACTAGCAATTGTACTTCACCAAGTTGCTTTAATGATAAAAACGATCAAATCTACGATATCGAGCGTCAAAGTTCTCCACAGAGAAGGGCGTATCCGGTATCTCCTACTGTTATTATTCAAAACCCCGAAGACAGATTGTATGATGAAACATCGACGAGTCCTTGTCCGGAAAATGGATTGGTGATACAAGAGGTTCAAGAGCCTGCAGAAAAACCACAGAGCTGTAATGACCTGGAGGGAAAAAAGACAGGTTTTGAAAATATTGATAATAGTAAAAACGACATCATTTCGTGTGACAACACGATTGAAAATCAGAACAATAGAACGCCAGATCAAGAGAAAGTTTCAAAAGACGTTTCTGATTGTGCGAGTTGCGAAAACTGGGACTATTCTCAACGAGGGGAAAACGTTTCACCGGCTAAAAATTTAGAACAATCTTTTAGGTCATTATCACCAGCAGACTCAACACGTCGGGCGCAACCAGGAGATCAAATATTGATAGCTTCGCCTAAAAGAGAGTTTTATGACACGCGGGACCGAAACTGTTCTGTGTCTCCCATTGTTGATTCATCATTGTGCTTTGCCAACTCCAAGCCACCGTTACCTAAACAACTCAATTTTCAGAGACTAGAGTTTACTAGCTCCCCTGTTTCTTCAGGTTACACTTGTGAAAGCGGAAAATGCACTTCATCTCCTTGCTCCTCGTGTTCGGGTTGCACTTCCAAAAACCAAAGCAGCTTAGATCCCGTTTATGCCAAGAAGGAAGTTGATCATCTTGAAATCAAGTCGCAAGAAACAGTCAATTTAAGTGATCGATCGATTTGCCGTTCACCAGGGTCTTCAACATCATCTTCAAGAAAAGATTGTGCCATCGCACTCTCACCTACCCTTTTGATGCAAAACAATCAAATTTATTCCGCAAACGAATCTGTATACTCCAACCGTCCAGTTGCACAATCGCCTTCGTCATTGTCGTCTTCATCATCAAGAACTGACCAATCTAAAAGTCCGCAGCCACATTATGGTCCAAGACAAGTGCCTCTAATGTTCCGAGACTCTGCAACTTCTGGAAGAAACACTGAAGAGATTTACCCAAACAAAAATGATTTTGAGCAGATCCAGAAACACCCAGAATCAAATTACTCCGCACATTCCCCATTTAAACCGATGTCGAAAAAACAAACAATGCAGGAACTTGAAGCTTTTTACTGGCAGCAAAAAGCTCTGGAAGCACAGAAAAGATCAACGGTTCAGCCGGAAGCAAGACCGAAAAAAATTCGCGAGCCACAAGTCAGGGAAGCTGTTTATTGGCAACAATTAAAGAAGATGAACGAAGAGCAACAGAGGAGAATATATGAGCAACAACCTACAAAAGTAGAACCGGTTTACGGCGAAAGGAACATACAAAGTCCAACAAGTCCTGCTAGGAACGTGCTCGTTCAAAGACACGATTCCGCTCCAAATTTAGCTGCTCAGCAACGAATGATGTACTCGGAACCATCTCAATGGAAGAGCAACGCGGTCTCACAAGTTCAGTACTCGACAAGCCACGCTAATTTGGCTGCCAAGCCACCAATGATGCACCAGAAGGTCCAAAACCAACCGGTTCTTATAGTTCGGCCCCAACAAGCAATTCAGGATCGACGCTGGCAAAACCAAAACCCACATTTCGTGAGAAACGACGAAAGACGGAGCTTAAGTTTGCCCAGAAGACCCGCTCAAAGTTTGGTCCTAAAACCACCTTCTGAAGTGGATGGCGTTGTAGTAAGAAAACCACCTCCGATTTTCAAAAGAGGCAGTTTGTTACAAAGTCCAGGCAGTCCCATTGAGTATGGGAGTGTAGGCCCAAAACGAGTGAGCTTTTCGAACCAGTCGAATCCGAACAAACCCATCGATGTGAGGAAATGGCCGACCAAGCACGGAATGGCAATGGAACCTCCCACTAGACAGCACAAAAGCGGGAAAGCGGAGGCTGAGAATGTCTATGGGAACGCTTCAGTGACTCAAACTTTTGTTCCAACAACGTGCGATCGCGAGCAAAGGCAGCTTGATTACGAGGAAGCTGACAATGAGTATGACGCTAACAAACCTTTGCCTCCTTTGCCAAGGGAGTCGTATTGGATGTCGAGAAGGTGCAGCAGTTTGAAGGATAGGAGTGCATCAGGTGGTCAGAGTTCTGGCGGTAATGGTCGTTGGCGAGACAATCGTAATTGGTCGCTAGGGTATTCTAAGGGTGAGGCTGTGAAGGAGAGTGGGAGCAACCAACCAGTAGTGCATCCTGAATCAAGCGGTGAGTTGATTGAACCATTTATTCTGCCATATTAACAGTTTGATAATTTTTTATTAAGAATTATTATTAGGCTATCCAAATAAGTAGTTGAGACAAGCGGGTTCTGTAATACTTCGACTTTAAGGATACTTATTGCCGGTAAGGTAGAATGCTGTTAGTAAGATAGGGAACTGTCGAAAAGTAGGTGTTGATGTTGGTAAAACAGGACTCTGTTGGTAAAGGAAATCGGTATTCAACCAGCGTTCCGAACTTGTAGCATAATTATGCTACGCGAAAAAGACAAGATTATTTCTTCTTTGACGCTAAAAAGAGAAAGAAAATCGATAGTTCGGAACCCTGTATTCAACAAAGTTCTCAAATATCCATAATTTACTAAATTTCTTCGGATTTTTTTAAAGTTCTTCAAAAGTTTTAAAAAAACCAAGGTAAAATTGTACAATTTTTTCAAAAATTATAAAAATTGGAAAAAATTGAAGCAACTGACAAACTTTCAAAAATCCGAAGAAATAACAAAAACTAAATGAATTCGAAAAAAAAAACGAAAATAGTCACTGGTATCCATTAGTTGCTACTACAACTAATTGTGTAATTTTTTAAATAAATAATCAGGGTAATAATCATGGTTTTTTAGTATTCTTAAGGTTTTTGATACTTTTTCTGATGTTTAAATCATGCGAAAATAAGAAAACGAATTCGTTCTTGTATGTTGACGTATTTCGTACAAGGCTCTCGTCCGTACTTTATGATAGCTAAGGTAAGCAAAGGCACGTCCAGCCATCTTGAGCACTTTTATCGTATGAATTTTAAGGTGCATCATGCAGAAGCTGGAAATTCGGTGTATGGCATTGTGCATCGCTCACTTTTAAACAAATATAAAATGTTACATAAGGAATAATTGAACAACATGGAAAATTTTTTATGATTCATGAGTTAAGTTTTTGTATTAGAATGATGCACGTCAGGAGCGACAAGGGGGGAAATTTTAATGAGTTTTTTAATGAGAAGAATTTCTCGGGGGACAAAGCGCAATAAATAAAGGATGATATAACTACATTATGCATAATTCTCTTTTTCTTTGCATTTTAATGCAGAATTTATTAGAATATAAATTTAAATGAATGGATGGAAAAATTATGATGCAAGGAACAAACTCAGAATATATTCATTCATTTAAATTTTGTTCCATTTTGTTTTCATTGAAATTTTTGATCGTTCAATATCAAGAAATTTTGCATTTTAAGTCAGTTTAAAAAATTTTCAAATATTATTTTCAGACATTTTGATCTTGAGACTTAGGAAAGATTGAAAAGAAAGAGCATAAATTTCCGACGTATTTATTTGTTTTTTAATTTATTATTTTTCGCTAAAATCTTGCGTTTTCATAATTTATTTTCTTATCAAAAAAAATTACTTCAAAGTTTTTTAGTTTGATTACTCTAAAATTTTGTACTGTCGGATTGAGATGTATATGTAATTTAAAAATTTGTTAAAACGTGAAATTCGTGTTTTAGAAAAGTTATTAATAATTTTAAATTTTTGAAACAAAATTAGTTTTAGTTTAAAATTTTCCAATTTCGTAAAATGAAGTTCTCACTATTTGAGATTTGAATGTGTATAGCGCATTTATATATCCCGAGGAATATATTTTCCAAAATTTCTGATGGGTCTTATTTCCAATAGAAATTGTGTCATTGCATAGAAAGTAGTAAAGTTCAAATAAGATAATTTAAAATTTTAGAATAATTGGTAGTAAAATTAAAACAAAACGGCAATATCGGATTTTATTAAATATTTTTTTTCATTCGAGAGAGACCCTGTATAATCAGTTTGAAAAAGCTTCATTCTCAGTGTTCGAGTAAATTTAACAATTACCATGTACATAATTTTGCAATATTACTTCATGCATAAGTTGACAAACAATTGTTTTGCAAAGCACTCATCATATTATTCCTCTAAGAGTTTCACAGTCTCATTGTGAATTCTGAAGTATTCCAGGAAAATTTCACTTGTCATACTGTTAGGATACCGAACAGCAAACATTTGTAATTTTACGGTGATATTTCATAATTTTATGCTTTCTTCTCAGGTGTCCATTACACTCTTTTGTATTTTTTGTTGTGTTCTAAGTTTTTTACAGAAATTCGAACCATTGTACGTTTGTATAAAACGTCACTTGTGTATTTAGTAGTCTAGAACTATGAAGAAATTCAATGGAGTCACATGAGACTGTATAAAATTGCAGAATAAGTGACGAGATTGTAAATTTTTAATGGCATGCATTCATGCTCAGGAATCTGGGTCGACTGACCAGATTCCACTGGAGATACTCCCGAAAAGCAACACATTTTTTCCATTGCAAAGTGCAGAAATTACCGTAAATTTATTCTTCTCAAAATTATTCCGAAACATCGTGAATCACAAAAATGTTAAAAAATTTTTTTTGATCTATTCGTAACAATAACTATGTATGTTGAAAAAATATTGAAGATTCTTCACAATTTTTCGATGTCAAGGTACATAATTTTGAACTCAATGAAACAAACTACTCTAAAAAACAAATTATCATAGATATTAATTTCACCCTCAGAATCCCTTATGTTTTCAAAGTTGCATTTTTGGAAAAAAAAATTACTAAAAATTGCTCAAGATAACTATATATAGTTATTATAGTTATAGTTCGCGAGCTACAGATTTAAAAAGCAACACAGAAAGAAATATTTGGTTCTAGCAACCAAATCATTTAGTAAAACATGGACCAACCAAAGTTTTAGATGTGGCAACCAAAGTTTTGTTCATTTCAACTACAGTTTTCGTTATGAAAATTTAATGTTGGTAGTCATAATGAAAACTATGGTTATCATACCTAAAAATTTAGTTGATCCATCTAAATGAACGGTTGCTGGAACTAAAGACTGATTTCAGTGAAGTTTCTTCAAAAATTAAGAATGTAATCGACCATATTTTAGATTCTTCAAAAGCTTTCAATATATTGTTTTTCTGAAGGAAAATGAAAGTGGCATTTCCCGAAAATATTTCCGAAAAATGCTCAATAAACGAAAAACTTGCGCGAATGTCAAGCCAGTGAAATTACTACTTCGCACGTCTCTTCATGAGTTATCCGACGAAATGGCTGATGTTGAAATTTATTCATTTGATGCAAATCCGAATACTTGGAAAGTGATTAGAAATGCCGCGGGCGACAGTATATCGCTTGATAGGGAGTGTTATCGAAACATGTATTGCTTTTTCCGGTCGATTTAATTACATGCCGATAACACGTCCGTCCAATGAAGCGTCCAAGTGCATGCAGAGAAATTAATACTGATGTGCTACCTGGGTATTATAAAGTTCATATGCACTAAAACCGATAACATTCAAATGCTATTGGTAATGATGATAACGATCTGCATAATTCGAGCAAAAATGTAGCGTTGGTTGTATTAAACTGTTTGTCATTGCGAATTTTTTCATAGCGACGTTGAACTGTGGAATTTTCACTGGTACGACAAATTTAAAATCATTCAGGATTATGGAAATGAAGTTTAGCATGAGTTTTTGGATTTAAAAAACGCTGAAAAAAAAGACATAATTGTTTGATTGTTTTGAAATGCTTGCAAAATTTACAAAATTTCGTAAATTAAAGAAATGCATACATCTCAAATTTTCGCAGTGAAAATTAAAATTTGCAACCTCCAACAAGTCGGTAGTTTTACTCTTTCGTTTTTGACAAAAATTTTTATAGGAATGATGTGGTAAACTTTAGTAAATTATTAGGGGAAAGTGGGGAATTGTGGGCCATGGGCAATCATGGGCCACTGCTATGTATCGTTCGTATGTCAAGTTGTATGATGTGACACAAATGTCAAAGTCTTCTTTTATTACAAGCATATTTTTACGTCAGTAGTTAACCGATGTATACGTCCCTAACGCGCTGTGCAATACTAACCTCAAAAAAGTTTTTTTAAGAATTTATTTGTATTGTTCTCGTGCATCAATTTCCAACACATCGCTACGAATCAACTCAGGTAAATGAGCTGACAATTATCGTTATACCTTGGCATTTCAGTATACAAAAGGAATTTCGCATTAAATTTTGTCGAGTTATAATTAAGCCACCATATGTCAAAACATAGCTTGTGGGGAATCATGGGCCACTTTTTGTGGGCCACCGGTGTTTCGACATTTTTGACATACATACCAATTTTTT
>JAPYZL010158029.1:0-10416 GCA_030522825.1 Platygaster orseoliae
ATTTCTTACCCAAAATGTGGTAAAAATTACTATATTTTTTGGGAAAAAATCACAAAATTTCACCGTTGTCCAGCGAATCCTGAATCTTTGGTAATTTTTTCCATAAAACTTTTTCCGTGTAATTCATTTAAATACCATAAAAATCTCTAAATTGATGTACAAGCCGTTTTTTTAAAAATCCTTTTAAAAACATCAATAATAATTTACTTTGAATTCGAGAGTATCAAATTCCAGAAATCTAAATAGCGATCTACAGAAGAACAAAAAAAAAAATTAAATAAATACGAAAAAGTACGAAAAGTACTAGAAATTTATAAACACTCAAAATCTATGCTGATAAAGTTTCTTTGAAAATCCGTAAATAGCTAAAAATTTATATAACTTGAAATCCTAGAGTATCTGATTCTTAAAATCTATATAGAAATCCACGAAAATATTAGAAAATTCTTTGAAATCGTATGAATACTGAAGTAATACTAAAAATACTGCAACTAATAGAAATCTATGAAATTTTGAATGCGAAAACATTGAATTCTAGATATCTAAACAGTAATTCATTATAATACCAGAAAGTTCTCCAAATTGATTCATAAACTGTTTTTTTAAACAATCCTTTCATATAAAACATGTTTTTCTTTTTCTTATTTTATTATTAACTTTCTATTTATTTTATTATTAATTTTTATTTTAAATTTTGAATAATTTTTATTATTAATGATTAAATTTTATTCCTAATTAAGGATAATTTTTATTATTAATTAATTAATTTCATTATTATTTTGAATAATTTTTATGATTAGTTATTAAATTTTATTATTAATTTTAAATAATGTTTATTATTAATTTTCTATTAATTTATTTTCTAAGTAAATATAATTTAATTTTTTTAAATATATATTTTCATATAAAATATAATTTTGTTTTAATTCGAGAGTATCAAATTCCAGAAATCTAAATATCGATCCACAGATGAACAAAAAAAATTTGATAAATACGAAAAAGTACGAAAAATACTAAAAATTTATAAACACTCAAAATCCATGTTGGTGAAGCTTTTTTGAAAATCCATAAATTACTAAAAATCTATAACACTTGAAATCCTAGAGCATCTGATTCTAAAAATCTATACAGAAATCCACGAAAATATCAGAAAATCCTTCGAATCATATAAATATTAAAATAATACAAAAAATACTGAAAGTGCTAGAAATCTATGAAACTTCAAAGTTAGAAGCATCGAATTCTGAAAATACACATAGTTATCCATAATAATATTAGAATTATATAAAAATCCTACAAATTGCTACAAAGATTTATAAATGCTGAAAAATACTAAAGACTGATAATAATAGAAATCTATGAAATACTAAAATTCTATGTAGAAACTATTTTCTTAAAAATCTATAAAAATATCAAAAATCCCGTTAGCTTTAGCTTCGAGAGCATAAAATTCTAGAAATCTTTACAATTTATAAAAATACTAAAAACACTCGGAAATCTCGGAATCCATAAAATACTCACCATTCACACAGAGACTGTTTCCTCAAAAAACTATAAAATTATATAATAAAATAATAGACAATCAACGAAAAACAAAAATTTGTTTAATAATAAAGTATCCATAAATAATTACGTTACAGTAATGGTTTTTCTTTCTCTTTAAGATATTCAATACAAATAATGTGAGAAAATCACCCGGGAAATCTCCGGAAATCCTGTTTCTGGAAATACTTGGACACCCTGCTAATACGTTGCAAGGAACATTTTGAAAAGCAAAGAGACTGCAACGTGAATGAGAAAATGATAGCTTATAGTTCGATGGTTTCATTAAATGATTGTTGTACGTGCCAGCAGTAGCTTATTATATATAGCGAACTTAGGCAAAGCTCATTTTTCTATTTCGAGAGACCAATTTTCATCATTGCTTTTACATAACTTTTTTATCACCTATACTCTCTGTTGTTTAAAAACGGATTTCTATCAACGAAATTTTATTATTTCTGAAATAGAATTTTCACATGAAACTTTCAAAGGTCCTTTTTTCAAACGACAAATTTTTTCTTTACTTTCCTTATTTTTATACGTGAATTTTGAAAAAGTGTAAAATTAGTTAAAAAACATACAACGCTATGAGTCATGTTTGTTTGGACCACATTTTATATAGAACTTTCCAAGGGACCTGAACCGTATTTTTTTTAACGATTCGCGGTCGAAAAATTCGCAGTTGGGCGGAAAGTCGAGCCCCAAAAGCGAAAACAGCGTTGTTCAAGATTTCAACGAGCTGAGGAGAGAATGTTTGGATTCGGGCACGATTTTCGAGGACCCCGAATTTCCAGCGGAAGATTCGTCTTTGTATTTTTCGAGGCGACCTGATCGACATGTTCAGTGGTTGCGTCCTATGGTAAAATTCCTATTTTCCCGGTCGAAAAATTTTTTTTTTGAAGTGTCGAGAAGTCTGTAGACAAATACTGGATGTGAGTGGATACGTTTTAGTTAGCCAGTTCTTTTAATTAAGCTCGACTCCAATAACGTACAAGGTTAATGATATCATGTACTATTAACTGTATAACAACTTTCAATTAAAATAACGAGTTACAATTCGCGTTGTCACGAACTTTTGAAGTTTTTTTTACATTACTTTTTACATTTACATACTTTATACTTACTAATTACAATACTTAATTATACTTTACTTTTACAATTACAATTTGTACTTTTTTTTATTACTTTTCTATAAGTATTTTTAAAAAAATTTTGTAAATTATTAATTAATTATTTTATTCGTTATGATTTCCGTTTTTATTTATTTAATATTTTATTATTTATTATTTTTATTATATTACTATTATATTATATATTACATGATATTTTATTTAATGATAATTTCAATAATTATTTGATAATTTTAATAATTAAATAATTATTTCAACTATCAATGTTTTTAAATTAATAAAAAATAAGTTTTTAAAATTAATATAATACTTTTTAATTTTTTTTTCTTTTTACTTTTACAATTACAATTACACTTTTACTCATACAATTACAAATACATAATTATACTTACTAATTACAATACTTTTTACATTCGTTCTTACATTATTTTGTAAATCGATTTCGATGATCATGTCATACTTATAACTTAATTAAATTTCAAAATTTATGAAATGATTAGTTCATAATAATACTCGTTAAAAATCTGCCACAAAAATATTCCTGAAACTCCAGGAAATCTCCGACGAGCCCAAGTTTTTCTCGGACGGTTTCTCAAGGTTCGATGTGCAGCAAGGAGAGCTCGGTGATTGCTGGCTCCTTGCTGCTGTTTCCAATCTCACCATGTTCCAAAACATGTTCCTACGAGTCGTGCCGATGGACCAGAGTTTTGACGAAGATTACGCCGGGATTTTTCACTTCCAGTAATTCAATTCAATTATTCAATTAAATCATGAAAATTTGAAAAGAGCTAAAAAGTACATTGATAAGGTTCAAACCTTCGCGCACTGAAATAAGGAAAGAAAAATAAAACCTTTAATAAGAAAAAAAGGATTGTGACCTCTCCCGGAACTTTGAAAAATGAATTGTTTTTAATAAAGAATGAGTTCAATGTAATAATTATGTAATTGTTAGAATAAAGTCGTTAATGTAATTAATTACATGGTTAGTTGTGATTAAACATATTAAAGTTAATCCGTTAGTAAATAATTTAATTAACAAATTTTTTATCCTGAATACACTGTAAGATATCTCAATATTGATTTAACAAAAAGTAATTAAAATTGTGTTGTTACCATTGTTAATTTTTGAAATTAAGCAGTATATTAACGATCTACAGAAAAAATTCTGTCTTTTCTATATTTAAGTTTTCGAATTTCCACGAAAATTTTCATTTTTTGAAAATCATTCTTCTAAATATGTTCATTCCGAAAAATTACATTAAATTTTTAAGTTGAAATAAACATTTTCTTTTTATTTTAAGCGTGAATTTTTGAATGTTTTGACTAATTACTTTGCTTCAATTTATTTCGAGCCAAAATTTTCGTCGTTTCATAAAAAATTTAATAAATACAAAATTTTTTACAAGCCATCATTGAAATTTTCATTGTAAAATAATATTGAACATGTTGAAGTTAAAAATTTTGTATTAACACAATTTTTTATGAATTGACGAAAATTTCGGCTTTAAAAATAAAAGCAAAGTAATTCGCAAAACAGTAAAAAATGTACACACTGAAATAGAAAGGAAATTTTTTATCAACTCAAAAATTCAATGTAATTTAATGTAATTTTTAGGTTTAAATACAAGCTTTTTTTACTAAACTGTGCACATTTTCAACTGTTTTGACTAATTATTACTTTGCCCTTATTTTTTAAGCCGAAATTTTCGTCGTTTTTTAAAAAATTACGTAAATACAAAATTTTTAATAGGCCATCATTGAAATGTTTAATTGTAAAATAATATTGAACGCGTCGTAGTTAAAAATGTTGTACTAACTTAATTTTTTCTGAAACGACGAAAATTTCGGTTTTTAAAATAAAAGCAAAGTAATTAGTCAAAACAATAAAAAATGTTCACATTGAAATAAAAAGGAAGTTTTCGTTTTAATCTAAAAATAATCTATTGAAACGTAATTTTTAAGTTGGAATAAAAATTTTCTTTTTATTTCACTGTACATATTTTTTATTATTTTGACTAACTAGTACTTTGCTCTTATTTTTAAATCCGAAATTTCCGTAGTTTTATAAAAAATTAAACACATTCAAAGTTTTAAACATTAAATTAAATTAAACATAATTCATTTATTAATTTTAAAAACTATTAAATGAATTATAAATTATGAATGAATTTATAAAATTATCAATAGTTATAAATGAATTATAAATAAATTTTAAATAAATTTGAATATATTTAAATTATTGAAAAGAATATAATAGTTTTTAAAATTCATTAAATTAATCATAATTCACTTAAATTTCTATTGTAAAATAAAATTGAACGTGTCGTAGTCAAAAATGTTTTATTAACTTAATTTTTTATGAAGTGACGAAAATTTTGGTTTTAATAATAAAATCAAAGTAATTAGTCAAAACATTAAAAAATGTACACACTAAAATAGATAGGAATTTTTTTTCAACTTAAAAATTCAATGTAATTTAATGTAATTTTTAGGTTGAAATGAAAACTCTTTTTTTAATTAACTGTGCACATTTTTGACTGTTTTAACTAATTATTACTTTAATCTTTTTTTTTTGCTTATCTTTATTTACTTATTTATTATTTACTTTATTACTTATCTTACCTGTTTTATTTATCTTATAACAAAATTTTCGTCATTTCATAAAAAATTAAATAAATACAAAATTTTTAACAGGCCATCATTGAAATTTCTATTATAAAATAATATTGAAAGTGTCGTAGTTGAAAATTTTGTATTAACTTACCTTTTTATCAAAAAACAAAAATTTTGCCTTTAAAAACGAAAGCAAAGTAATTAGTCAAAACAGTAGAAAAAGTGCACACTGAAATAAAAAGAAAGTTTTTATCTTAACTTAAAAATGTAATGTAGTTTTTTCGTGTAATGTATTAATTTTCGTTGTTTCGTAAAAAATTAAATAAATGCAAATTTTCGAACAGGCCACCATTGAAATTTCCATTGTAAAATAATATTGAACGTGTCGTAGTTAAAAATTTTTTATTAACTTACCTTTTTATAAAAACACAACAATTTTGGTTTTGAAAATAAAAGCAAAGTAATTAGTCAAAACATTCAAAAATTGACATATTGAAATATAAAGGAAGTTTTTATTTCAACTCAAAAATGTAATGTAATTTTTTCGTGTCATGTAATATGCACGTAATAACTTTCCTCGTTCCATAAAAAATTATATAATTACAAAATTTTAAACAGGCCATCATTGAAATTTTCTATTATAAAATAATATTGAACGTGTCGTAGTCAAAAGTTTTGTATTTACTTAATTTTTTCTAAAACGACGAGAATTTTGGCCTCAAAAATAAAAGCAAAATAATTAATCAAAACAGTCAAAAAATTACACACTGAAATATAAAGGAAATTTTTATTTAAACTCAAAAATTTAATGTAAATTTTTCGTGTAATGTAATACGCATGTTTTTTATTATTTTATTTTTATTATTATTATTATTATTATTATATGGTTTATTATATTATATTATATATTATTATAATATATTATTTAATATTATATGTAATAAAATTTTGATTTTTTTTCTATATTATTTATTATTATTTTTATTCGCGTAATGTAATACGTATATATTTTCGTCGTTTCATAAAAAATTAAGGAAATCAAAAATTATAAACAGGCAACCATTAAAATTTCTGTTTTAAAATAATATTAAAAGTGGCATAGTTTAAAAATTATTCAGTTTGCGCCCTTGTTGAACCTAATCAAACGTAAAAAGAATTCACAAGTCGTGAATTTCTGACCCTATTATCATAGCGTGTTTTCGGAAGAAAAAATCTCGTTTCTAACGCAGATTTTGGCAGTACGGGAAATGGGTGGACGTCGTGATCGACGACAGATTGCCCACGTATCATGGCCAATTGTTATACTTGAGCTCCCCGGATCCCAACGAATTTTGGAGCGCGCTTTTGGAAAAAGCTTACGCGAAATTGCACGGGTCTTACGAGGCTCTAAAAGGAGGCACCACGTGTGAGGCCATGGAAGATTTCACCGGGGGCGTCACAGAAATGTACGACCTCAACGACGCTCCACCGAATCTTTTTAAAATTCTGTTGAAGGCGTATGAAAGGAATTCCATGATGGGATGCTCTATTGAAGTAAGCACTTTTCACAAGGGTGATAAGTAAATTATGTAATATAGGTTTATACATAGAGGGAAATTTTTGGTTACAGCAACCATTGATTTAGTAAAATATGAGTCCACCAAAATTTTGGGTAGTGCAACCAAAACTTCAGGCATGATACCTAAATTATAAGTTATTGCAACTTAGTGATCAGTCATGAAAATTGAGCATTAGTTGCTATAACAGAAGCTTTAGTTGTCATAACCAAAGTTTTAGTTGTAGTACCCAAAATTTTGGTTGCTCCATATTTTACTAAATCAATAGTTGCTGTAAGAAAATGGTAGTTGCCTTAAGAAAAAAGGATGTGTCTTGAATCAATAACGATTTCCTCAAACTACGATGAATCTTCCTAACTCAATACTTGCTTGAAACTTCTAAGATATGATACATAAAAAATAATATCTAATAAATTTAATAATCTATAAAAAAAGATTCAATTTTCACACAGAATACATATGTAACGTGTATGCATATAATCGACGAAAAAATGATTCAGTCAAACGCTAAGTAGATATGTTGGATCGATTTCATTTTAAAAGTGCAATGAAACACGCACTGACATTTATTCATGACGTGAAATTTCCCTTGACCTCCACCTGTTCTCTCAGCCTGATCCTAACGTTTTGGAGGCTCACACGCGACAGGGTTTGGTCAGAGGGCACGCCTATAGTATCACGCGAGTGAAATACGTCGACATCGTCACACCTAACCAATCGGGGCAAATTCCTCTTCTTCGGATACGTAATCCTTGGGGAAATGAGGTCGAGTGGAATGGACCTTGGAGTGATCAGTTAGTAATTTTTTTTATTTGATTAAAAGTACTTTCATGTGATCTGCTGATTCCTGATAAGACGCACTTTCACTTAACCCACGTGTTTTTTTCTTGAAAGTCTAGGTTATGAAAGTGCATGAAGTATTGGATGGGGAAAATTTTTACTCACAAGGATAAGTTGATTTTTCAGATTGATGAAATTTTTAAATTTTATCTTAGAGAAGATGGTTTTTTTATCAACATTTTATTTTAATTTTATTATACAATTATCAACATTTTATTATAATTATCAACACTTACAATGTAATAATTCATAAGAAATCAAGTTAGGTTAGGAAAAAAATAAAAAATGCAGCTTGAATTTGCTTTAAGTTTCTGGTGCAATTTATTATTTATTTGTTCACTGCGTAGAAGTAGAGCTTTATCGATTCTACTACTCCACCCTTGGAGACTCTCGATAAAATGAACGACCTTCACATTTTTATGCGATATTACAGGATTTAAATGGCGATTCTAGATATATATGCTACAGAACTTCAAATTCATACAAAATTATGTAAAATTCAGAAATTCTCCAAATTCTACACTTCGTTAAAGATTTCAAAAAATGTGTATTTGAGAAGTTTGACATTTGAAATTTCTCAAATTTTCGAAATTTTATTCTTTGTGAATTTGAAAATTGGCAAGCTTAAAGTTCAAAAAGAATTAGAATTCAAATCGTATAAAATTGGAGTCGTCAGAGTTCAAAATTTACAAAATTGTTCTCGCAGCAACAATAGTATATTTCTTCACTAGTGTGGAAAAGTTTTTTCTAACGAATCTGAGAGTTGTAATCAGATGAGTTAAAAAATTGTTCTATCTTATTCAAGGACTATATTTTATTCAACAGTGTGTGGAAATGCCAGTTTTGCATCGCCTGAGCGTGTGGAAAAGTTTTTTTTAACGCATCTAAAAGTTGTAATCAGATGAGTTAAAAAAATTGTTCTATCTTAGTCAAGGACTATATTTTATTCAACAGTGTGTAGAAATGCCAGTTTTGCATCGCTCAAGTGTGTGGAAAAGTGACTTTTTCCACACGGCGTTGAATAATAGTATATTTCTTCACTAGTGTGGAAATTTTTTTTTAAATTAATTATGTAACCCAACCTAACCTCACCAACATAATACAGCACATGTCAAGGGATGTCAAGATTTTTTGTAAGACACAAGTCAAGGAATGTAAGACACTGCTTAAGACATATGTCAAGACACTTTGTAAGACACATGTTAAGGCACTATTTAAAACACTGTTAAGACAGTATTCAAGACGATTGTCAACCTCTGTTAAGACAGTTTTCAAAACAGTTGTAAGATACTGTTAAGATAGTGTTCAAGACAGTTGTAAGACACTGTTCAAGATACTTTGCAAGACAGTTGTAAAACACATATCAAGAAGCGTAAGACACGTGTCAAGACGCTTTGTAAAACACATGTTTAGGCACTATTTAAGACACTGTTGGGGCAGTGTTCAAGACAGTTGTAAGACACTGTTAAGACAGTGTTCAAGACAATTGTAAGACACTGTTCAAGACACTTTGCAAGACACTGTTAAAACAGTGTTCAAACAATTGTAAGACATTGTTCAAGACAGTTGTAAGACACTGTTAAGATTCAGATGAGTTAAAAAAATTGTTCCACACTAGTCAAAGACTATTTTATTCAACAGTGTGTGGAAATGCCAGTTTTGCATCGCCTGAGTGTGTGGAAAAGTTGCCTTTTACACACGACGTTGAATAATAGTATATTTATTCACTAGTGTGGAAAAGTTTTTTTTAACGAATCTGAGAGTTGTAATCAGATGAATTACGAAAATTGTTCTACCCTAGTCAAGGACTATATTTTATTCAACAGTGTGTGGAAAAGTGGCCTTTTCCACGTGGCGTTGAATAAAACTGATTTATTCGCAATTTCATTACTTGCAAACTTGGTAACTACAATTATCAATGCAATTTTCAAGATCCCCAGAATGGCGTTTTATCCCAGATGAAGAAAAAGAGGAAATAGGATTGACCTTCGATCAAGATGGTGAATTTTGGATGTCTTTCCAAGATTTCAAACATTACTTTGAGAGGCTAGAGATTTGCAATTTGAGTCCAGATTCGCTAACTGAAGATGACTTGAGCACGGGCAAGAAAAGGTGGAATGTTAATGTTTTCGAAGGCGAGTGGGTTCGGGGTGTTACTGCTGGTGGTTGTCGCAACTTTTTAGGTAATTAAAAATTATTTTGGATTTTCCTAACCCCCTCAAAAATACGTATTAAAACCTTGAGTTTTCATAAAAATATTGGGGAGACATATTTTTGGTGTTTTAATGATTTTTTATTAAATAAGGAAAATTTCCTGACATTGTCAAAATAGGAACCCATGCAACCCCCCCCCCCCCCCATCCCCTTGACTTGACAGTTGGTTAATAAATTCGGGACTTGATTTTTGTGGATTATTATAATTTGTTTTTGCAAGTCAACGTTTGTTTTTTACGAGTTTTTCATTACTTCTTGGATTTTTAAGCGTTCAAGTTAAATTGAAAAGTTTATAAAAATATTAAAAATGCGACGAATATGATACAAAAAATATTAAAGTACGAGAAATCTAGGAAACATGGAAAGTCTTTATAGATGTGATTTTCCCAAAAATATATGACATAATTGAAAATCGATTGAAAGTGGAATTGAAGGTCCCGATTGAATAAGGGGTTTCGCGCTCGGCCAGTAGGCAGGGGAGGGGATGACACGCTGAAGCGCCGGGCTTTCCGAAGCCCGAA
>JAPYZL010158065.1:0-14311 GCA_030522825.1 Platygaster orseoliae
TTCATTTTTATGGAACGCAGGAACGAAATCTCCTTTATGGGGTATTCGTGAATTAGCGGGAGAAATCATTCTTCCCTAGGGAAATATTCATTTCTCCCGAATATCCGAGAGAAATGAATATTTCCCTAGAGAAGAATGATTTCTCCCGCTTATTTCCGAGTACCCCAGAAAGGGGATTTTGTTTCGGCGTTTCATGCAAATAAAGTGGCCATTTCTACGCATGCATGGGAAAAAAATATTTCTCAACAATGATTATTCGAATGACTGATTTCCGATGACTAACAAATTTTTCGTCATTATGATGAAATTCAACAAAAGCTTTGAACTGATGATTGGTTAGAATTGAATTTTGGGAATCCCAAACGTTACAAAACTCTAATAATAGATTCTGTTTCCTTAAAAAACAATAAAATGAACATTTGTCAAAACAATTGATATACGTTCCAAACGACGAAAAAAGTTACGAAATGTTCTCGGATAAACGGTAGGTTTTCCCAGCCAAGTTCAGGATCAAATGACGAATGACTTTCGTAATCGGTGCCCATTTGAAAAAGCAAAATGATAAATTTTGAGAATCACTCGTGCAAATGCACAAAAAATATATCGTTTATTGCTGCTGCCTGCATTATATCCAGTTTACAAAACTTGGACCACACCCAAAATTTTCAATCAGAACTCTTTCTATAAATCTCAGCCAACAAATATTTCACGTTCTTAATTTTCTGTCAATTCTATTCCCATTTCTATTATTGGCATGTTCAAAAACATTTCAAAATTTTATATCAAAGAATTTCTAGGTTAAAAACGAATTAATTACAATTTCGGAAAATCTTTTGACGTTAATATGTTCTACAAATTAAAAGTGATTATGAGATCTGTTCAACATAGTTCGTTAGAAATTAAATCACGATAAATTAAAGGTGAAGCGTTTTGAAGTTTTTATATTTGTCTGGCAAGAATTTATACACGAATTTACATTAATGGTATTATAAAGCTACTCGTGATTGTTGGCATGAATAATCGATTCACAGCAGTGCTTTTGCTAAAATCATAAATCAACCAACAAAAGCTCATTATTTACGTACTTTAAATCGGGAAAAAAACATGAAACCAATTAATAACTTTGGAAAACTGAAGAAACGAGAAACAATTCAAGAATTCCGGTTTTTTTATTTTCAATCTCGAACTGTACGAATTCTTGAAATTATCAAAAAAATGTGAGTTTTTCCGGTGGGAAAAACATTTTTATTTCACAATCATATTTTTAATTTCAAAATTTGATTATTCATCAAAAACATGAAGAAAGCTTTGAAATGGAATTTCGAATTATTTTATTTAACAATATGCAAAATTCATGCAAAAGCTAATGAAGGTTGAAAAAACTCATTACTTAATTTCAACAACGAAATGACATAAACCATTTTTCTCATACATATAGCTGTAATTCTTTCAGGATTAATTAATATGGAATATTTACGAAGATTTATAAAAAAAAATTGACCTTATCATTATGAACCATATCCCAGCGAAACTGTAAGCTCACATGTTCACTTGGATTTTTTTTTTATAATCAAGAACACAAATGAATGTGATAACAAAATAAATTTAAAAGCAATTTATCGTATCTAAACTTTGGAAAAATTTTGTAACAACACGAAAACAGCCTCATTTGCAGTAAAGATAAAGAAAACTGCGCAATTGAATTTTGTACATCAATGAGTAATAGTCAGGCACGTAGCAAAGTATACACGTTATTGGGGGTGGAAAAAATTCTGAAGGAGGCAAAATTTTGTTTTAATAATTTTTTCTAATAGTCAAATGAAGGAATGCAAAAGTAGAAAAATGTTTTTTATAACAATTTTCCAAACAACTTTTACATAGCATAATTTTCTTGATGTCGAAATCAGTTAAGAACTATCGTCTGTATCAATACTATTGTAATTTTCGCTATCCTGAATTATGGAGGACGCGCAAATATTCTTTGTTATCTATTTCATGCAAAGTATTTTTTTTTTTTCATACGCCAAAAGCTTACAATGAAAATCATATACAATTTTACAGCACACTTGCTTATTAAAAAAAAATGTATATCTCTCAAATCTCAGGGACAGTTTTGCCTCTTTCCCCCCATCTGGCTACGATCCTGTTGGCAGTGTACTCTTAGATTCGGCGCATTACATCAGCCAATGACATTGAAGCGCTGCCATAATGAGCGGAACTAGCAGCACGTACAAAGACTACAAAGTCAAACTAATCGAGCGACGTGCTCAAACGTGGCAATCATGTACAAACCGATCCAGCTGTTAGTTCTTTGGCTAGCGATTTCGGAAGCAATTCCGGATCTGCCAAAGGAATTTTCCGTGTTTCTAACACCACGAAACGACCGACCCCTACTGAATCAACTTCCTGGAGCTGTGTTGATCTTTGGCGACGACGGCTCTGGTAAAAGTACTGTAACATCGTTTTTAACCGATACGACCTTGGAATCAGTGAAAGAGTGCGATGGTTGTGAAAATTATATAATCAAGGAGAGCAATGGAAGAAAAAACACGATCGCACCCGAAGCCGGAAGCTTCGTCCCGAAAATGTTCGTCGATCATGTATCTGGCGTTGCTTACTACGACTGCCCTGGGTTTCAAAGTTCAAGGTCACCGGCTGACGACTTATTAGCTGGGTATCACGTCGATGAGTTACTGACAAACTTGGAATCTTTCAAAGTTGTGCTAGTGGCTGACTATTCAACGATTCAGAGATCTAATTTCTCCGATTTGATAGGAAATGTGGCAAAACTACTCAAGAACGTCGAAAATTACAAGGATGGCATTGCGATGATAGTGAATAAAGTCTACAAACCCGAAGCAGGAAATTTAATGCAAATGGATGATAAGAGGGTCATCGAGCAGATTGCAGAGTTCCTCGAAGACGAGAAAGAATGTATTAATGATTATGTCAGCAACGGCAAGATGGAATATTATGAACGGGAATCGTACGAGCAAAGAATAAAATTACTGGATATTTTGTTGACCAAGAGAAAATTTTCTGCAGACAAATACGTGAAAATAGGAATTATTCGCAAAGTTGAGCATGCTGGTCCTCTTAAAAGTATGGACTCAATACAGAGGGAAATAAACATCATACGTAAAATCTTACAGGAACTCGCATACATCAGTAATAACAGAAATGTTGAGTTTGGACATATGATCTCGTCTCTTTTGGACAAATATGTACGTGAATTAAAGACCTACACGCTAAATAAATTGCTTTCAGACGATTTTATGAACATATGCCAAGAAGTCAAAGACAATTACAGAAGTGAAATGGAAGTGGCTGAAAGCGTCGAAACCTTGAACGACACTTATGTCCAGACTCTTTCTGCAATGAAAGATATATCGTTTTTGGATACTCTGACTTTTGTACAAGATTTTTTGCGTGTGACGAAAAATAGAGCAACTAAATCGACGGTCAATAAATTCCAAAATAACATTAAATTCTTGAAGTTCTTGTTCAAGGTAAACGTGGAAACAGTATCTGTGCCTAAAATATATAAAGAAAATATCGAAAACGTCAAACAATACATACAATGGACATATGAACTATTACTCGAAGACTTGGCAGTACAGGTTTTGAATGTGGAATTTCCATCTTTTGTAGCGAAAGTGATTAATGATATAAGAATATATTTCCAGGGACTTGAGGACCGCAGTACGGATATATTCATATTGCACGAAAGATTGTCTTTGAGTTATGAAGAACTATCTAAGGTCAATTTCTTAAATCCGCATCGGTTCGTACAAGCGATAAATAAATTGAATTTGTCTGTTTCAATGGAAAACTTGTATCGGGTATTTGACATGATGAAGCGAATCAATTCTGAGTTTCAATTTCATGTCAAATCATTAGAAACGCCGGCACTAATGCAAAAGGAACTAGGAATGTTGACAGCAAAGCTCAAAGATTCCGTAACATGGTACGAATTCTTGGTCGATATATACGGTGATTTAACTACTCGGCGAAGTGGAATAAGCGTTAATGAATCTGAAATAATCAGAAACGTAATTGATGACTGCAGAAGTGCTTACATCGTTGAACAGGCTGGTTTATACAGGCTATCGCAAGTTACTATGAAAGAATACGACTTTTTGACTACTCTGAATAATAATTATTTTTTGGATTCCTATAAGAAGGCTTTGATCAACCTTTTAACCATCATAGTCAAGGCTCCAAGTATTCATTGCTCGGAAGACTCGTTGAACATGACTGTTACAGGGAACTTTATTCGCATGAGTCAAGTAACTGCTGACAAAATGTGTTGGCAGGAAGCTCAATTCGTGGAAATATTCGCCTTAGACTCATTTATAGTTGATTGTGACGTCAAAAAAGTCGGCAGTATCACCCAAATGGCGATTCTGTCTCCAGTATGGATCGTTTCAGGAAAACATCGAATAGTGCTTAAAGGTAGTACGGGAAAAACACAACAGGACGCTGACATTGTTGAGGGAAGTACAGTGTCAAATTTGAAAGGTGCCAATGGCACAGCAGGAATTCCAGGAGGACCTGGTGGAAACTTTCTTGGTATCGGCAAAATGTTTATCAAATCTGTGGACCTTTCTATTATCTCAGAAGGTGGTGACGGTGGACCAGGTCAAAATGGCGGGAAAGGTAAATATTTTGAATGAAAACTATTAATCTCTCTGAACAATTGATCAACAAAATGACAAGGTTAATTGATGTATTTCTTTTCTATAATATTATAAAATGCGTTTTCTAGGAGCAAAAGGAATACACAATCCGGAGTGGGTGAACTATCCATTCTTAAAAGAAGATATACATAATTGCTTCAGAACATTCAAACGCACAGGGAAATGCGTACGTAATTTATGCACTAGGTATGAATGCCTATATAAAGACAAATTACCAAGTTTTATAGAAAGATCGTTCTCTGGAACGAACGGCGGTGATGGTGGCAACGGCGGCGTGGGCGGACCTGAAGGCCTACCCGGAATTATTCATAACATCGAATTGGATGAACCATCGTATATCTCTGAAGTGACTATCGAAGGTACTTGTAAAACTATTATATTATGCATCAGCGGGCTAAAAAGTCTTTTTCAACCTGCGAGAATAATTTTAAAAGGGGTACAGAAATATTATTTGAGCAAAAACAAACTGCTTAGCCCCGTGTTGCTTACGCTGTCTCTTCCCTACATGCATGTTGTCATGTATGTTTGTCAATTTCATTGATTTGAGGGTAAAAAATACTACTTTTAGACCCGCTGTCCGGAAACGAAAACAATAACCATAAAACATATATTTAAGGAAAAAAATATTATAAGAGTTTGACATGAAATATAACGATATTTTCTTTTAGGTAAAAAAGGTGCTGATGGAAAAGGAGGATCGGGTGGAGCAGAAACAACAAAAGCTATAATCTTAAAAACAATTGTGAACGCAAATACATATTTAAATGTAAAATTTCTTCCGTTTAAGGACGAATGTTTGAAGAATGAATTCTATCTTGATGGTTCGAACGGAGTAACGAAGAATGGTAAAAACGGAACAAATGGTTCAAGTTATGAAAAATATGCAGACCCAATGAAGTTAAAAAGTTTGCATCATCCAGCCAATACGATCAACAAATACAAAAAATTTATAATCGACAATCTGAAAAATGATGTAAGGGAATCCAAGCTAGTGCAATTCATGACGCAAATAGAAGAAAATAGAAGTGTGAAAAAGATGGATAACATATACAGCTTTTTGGAAGAAATCAAAACCTTATTGGAACAATATGACTCATTGCAAACTCAAGCATTTTCTACGCCATTCATTCAATCTGCGCTATCCAGATTGAGAGCATATACAGTAAGGACAACGCTGACATCAATTGAAAATGAAATAGTGAATTACTTGTACGCCGCACTGACGAGCACGTTATTCAATCTAAATAAACAGGCAAACCGAAGGATAATCGAAGATTTCGACTCGTACTTCAATATAACAAAGGATGAAATCAATAGCATGAGATACAAGAGCTCTATCGAAATCATCAATAAATTCAAAAATGAGTACGAAAAGTCATATGTTGATAGACGAGACTTTACGGCAGTGATCGTAGATGGTGAAATTCTACCTGATATTGACCGAATTTTCCAACACATTGAATATGATCTCATGACTTTATTCAACACAACAATTGTCAACCGTACACGAGCTGATACATTGCAAGTAGATAACTTGGTGATAGATGATCGATTACGCAATACCCTAAAGAAGCACATACAATTGGCACCGTTAAAAATGATACGTTCAGTATTGAGTTTCTTTAGACCAACTGGAGTTACATCAAAGGCAATGTTGCATGGCGCTTCATGTTTATATGAAACTTCAGCTATTCAAAGTATAAAAGCAGCTACAGAAAGACATAACTTACTGCTCTTGTTTATAGCTTTTCTGCAAATACAAGTGAGTAAAATAAGGTCCATAAACGATGAATTTTGGAATACTGTAGAATACGTCGCTGACAATGCTACGGAATCTGTGTACGAACATATACGAAATGCAGTCAATCGCATTCAATTGAATATCGAAAATGTACAAAAAGATTTTCACCCAGAAGCAAATTTTAAGAGAGTCATACACCTACAAGTTGATATGGAACGCCTTGGTAAAGATGTTTTCTTGCTGAATAGAAGAATGCATGACACGAACAGTAAAATAGAAAAAAACATAGTTGAATTATTTATGCAAGCAGCTCAGAAAATTATCGATATCTCTGACTGTTCAAACATGCCAATTAACGTTTTTCTGTTCGTCAAAGATGACGAAACGAAAATGAAAGCTGCGTGTTCAGTAATGTCGACATTGAAAAAAGAAATGGACAATTACAATCGTCAGGGGCAAGAACTCTTCAACATTATAGTCCCAGTAATCAGAAATATCCAAAAAGACTTTGACTATCTCAAAAGTCTTACAGGAAAGACGCATGCTACATTGAGTTTGATAGAAATGGACATTCAAAGAGTACTACGCAATGTCATGTCATTCTTCAACCGTGAAACAACAAAATTGTCCGCTAAAAAAGATCTACAATCGTATTGGAGGGAAATTAATGAAGGCATCGCCACTCTTCTAAATATGTATAATCGTATAAACTCGTTCATAAACAGCAAAAAACTTGCTAAATACGTCGCTGATCTACAGCCTCCAGAATCACTTGAAATCGATACTGAAGATACAGTGTTAACAGACAATGTAAAGAAATTGGAAAAAATGATTCATACGAACATATTACTCCACAGATACCAACAGGCGATCGCCGCTGCTAAGCAGAATCATTTTCCAATCTTCGGCGATTTCTTACTAGATTCGACATTACCAAACCGAAATCAGACTATCGATGGTAATTCAGTTATTAGAACGGCAATTAGACGCGTTAGTGATTTACAGGAATTGATCCATGATCGCGTTTTTTCCGTACTATACGATTCTAACACACATACTAATGCATACTTTGGTGGACCGGATTTCCCACCTTTCTATGTCTGGAAAAACGGGTCTATCAGTGAAGTGGTAACAAAATTATTTGATGGTGGACCAGTAAACTTGGTAGCTGATATTGAAAATGGCGTGAATAAGAATGCTGTTAAGTTCAACGATGTAAGGATTCGCGTGAAACTATTGTCTCCAAATAAAGAACGAGTGAAGTCACTTCAACAGAAGTTGAAATCGTTGAAAGCGACCATGACAATTGGTGTAAATAATTATTACCGCTGTAATAACCGTATATATTCTTTACCTTTGGAAAGTGAGGTTGCTTTTCACACGAACTTGGCGAAACACTCGGATGTTCGAGGATCTAGACAAAATGAACGTCATGTCAAAAACAAAGGTCACAAAGCTATTCTGAGCCCATTTGGTACGTGGAGAATCAAGTTATCAGGAAATCCTGATGACATGTCTGAGTTCAGGGAGGAACCTATGGATATCGAGCTCATTGGGCATGGTACATTTTTGGAACCAACGCAGTCCATTGGCGACATTTGCAACGAGTCGTTGGATGAACACTATCATTTTATCAGAATCGAATAACGTTTTGAACTTGATGGTAATTATTTGAGATACATCTTTTGATTTGTTGTCGAAATATCACTTTTATTTAACAATGTTTTTCATTTTCAGGTTCATTCCTGTAAAACCTCCATATCACAGTAAGGAGGCTATGTCTACAAAAATATTTTCTTTACTCTGTGAGAACTTGGATAATCTTTATTACCAACACAGTTATGTAAACTTATAATTCCGAGATTTTTTCCTGATTATTTTTGGAAAAATAAATGTTTTTGAACAGATAATTATGTATTCAATTTTAAGGAGTTTGTTTGATTAGAATAACGGGACTTGGAAGTTTTACACATCGAAATTCGTTAACTCGCGTGTGTACTGTAAACATATCACATTTATACCTTACATATGTACTTAAGTTTCTATTTGTTAATATTCATGAAATATGAAAAGTTTACAGAATAGTTAATTATTTAGGTAGTGGCGAACATTTTTCTACAATATTAAAACTTGCAAAGTTTTGAATTATTCTAAGAAGAGCATGAAAATTTACTCCATTTTAAAATTCAGAAACTTTTTTCAAAGGCGGCAAATTTTTGGGAAAATAATAAACGATCTTTTGAAATTCGGAAAACTTGAAACACGGATCTTTCTGAGAAGTGAAAGAAAATTGGTGTTATTATAGGGAAAGGTTTGTATTTAATATATATAAATAATCATTTTGTTGCAGCAGCTAAAAATATCAGAGTTGACAAGTTGTATTTTACTTGAATTTCGCCTAAATTCCAGAATTATAATTTTGAATTTGGAAATATCTCGGAAAATTTCTTGCAAAAAACTATGTAACTTCCAATTCAAATAATACTTATAAAAAAATTAAAATTGCAAGTTCCAAGGAAATTTTCCCATATTCAAAAATATTATAACTATTTATATGTCATTTACTTCTATTTTATTAATGCTAAGATTTTTTTTTCTGAGAATGACAAGATCTCAAAATTAGGCTTCGTTTTGTGAAATTTTCGAGAAATTCTCTAATTTGCAAAATATTTCAAGACTTGATACATAAATTAATCTTTAAATTGCATGGACATTAAAAATGATTAGTAAATAATCATATTTTACAGACAATTAGTAATAAAGATTATTAATTATATTTGTTGCTGAAACCATGTTTGTAACTTTCATTTATGGGAACTACTTCCAAGAATTGTCATGAAATTGGAGGACTTGAAAAAAGACCTACATATTTGTTTTATAATTATACATTTCTCATATTTCTCGAAATTAATAATATTAGTACTGAAACTTTTCAGGATTTTTTATAACTTTTCTTAATTTCTAGTATGTTTGTAAATTTTCAAATTTCGATGGATTACAAGTAATTTTATGAATCTTACGTATTTTATAAATCTCTTCAATTTATTAATATTTCAAAGATTTTATATTATTCATTAGTATTTTAATAGATTTTTATAGTCTTCCTGTTCTATATTTGCTGTATAAATATATATAAGAATTTTATTCTCTAGAATTAGTTTTTAAGATCATGAGTATTTATTCAGATTTTTCAAAAAGCTGTCTTATAGAATTCTCTTACTTTTAGCACTTCTTCAGAGTTTGCATCGTTCCAGAAATTTTCTAATATTTCAATAAATTTATATCTAAAAATCTACAATTAATATTGTTTTCAAAGAAATTTTCCTGAAGTTAGGATTATTTATTACTTTTTACTTAGTTGAATAAAGAATTGTTAATACCTTTTGTTCAACTCAGAAAACCCACAAAAAACCATTTTTTATGTTTCCCACATTTCAGTAAGTACATTTTTTATTATTTTCTTTCATTTTTATTTCAATGTTTGTCTTTTCCATTGTATTTTCATTACTGCTTATCATAGCTTTTTTCTATTTCTACATAAAATAGTAATCAATTATTTTATTTGAATTTCGGAGAGAATTTCAATCTGATTCCAACAGTAGCATGAAAATTCAGGATTTCAAGGAAAATTTACTGAAATTACAAGTATCATTACTTTTCTCTAAGTTAAATGAAGAATTCTAAATATTTAATATTTAACTTGAAAAACCCACAGAAAACCCTTTTTTTATGTTTCATACATTTCGGTGAGTACATTTTAAATTCTTTTTCTTCATTTTCATTTTTAAAGACTTTTTTCCTTTGTATTTTCATTAATGACTATCATATTTTTTTCCTATTGTTACATAAAACAGTAATCAATTATTTTATCCAAATTTCGGGAAGAATTCGAATCTGATTCCAATAATAGCATTAAAATTCAGGATTTCAAGGAAATTTTTCTGAAGGTAGTATTATTTGTTACTTTTCACTTAATTAAGTGCAAAATTCTCAATATCTATTTTTCAACTTATATAACCCACAAAAAACCACTTTTTGTAATTTATAGAATTCCATACATTTTTAATTATTTTCCCAAATTTTGTTTTCCTTCGTATTTTCTTTATTGACTGTCATATTTTCTTCATATTTTATATTTCAATCTTTTTTTTTCAAGCAAAATTTTTTAATTTGATTTAAGTAATCAATCGTTTCATAAAATTTTTGGATGGAATTTGAACCTGATTCCGATAATGGAAAATTCCGGATTCCAAGAAAATGTTGGTGCTCTATAGACAATTATTAATTATACATTCGAGTACTCTGGGCGAGCGGCGCTTTTTTATCTGCGATTGATCGGATTATGGATCGTTGGCGAGCGGCTCTTACAGGTATACCAGATCTTGTTATCGCGCTCGAGACTTTTCCGTTTTCCAATGTAATAGAGTGTTACTTTCAATTAGGTTAAAATGCGACATAACGTGCCGCAGTTATTACTTCTTATAAAGTCGTTCCAGCGGGCATTTAATCATGTTTCTCTCGCACTTTCATCACCTTCGTTTTTCAACCGTCTTTTCATATTCACATTCAAGGTTTCTTATATAAATTATTGACTGTCTTAGAAACAATGCACATTGAAAAAACTATGTTATAATGATAAACGTCTTTCATTGCTTGGTTTTTTATTTCCTTCGAATTTTCGTACTTCCAAAATTTGACATGATATTTTTTGAAAATTTGGATTTCGTCAGGTTTCAATGAGTTTTGCAGATGAATTTTCGTGGATTTTTTCGTTCTTTCGCAAAGTTTCGTGGAGTATAATGTAATTGTTTCGCAGTTGAATCAGCCTGTGCCACAAACGAATTATTTCGATGTCCTCGTTCATTTTTATTCCAATTTTTAGGACCTATAAAAAAATTAACATTTCTTGATAGTTTTCCAATAAAATTGTAAAATCTTGAAGAAATGTATGTCAAAAAAATTTTGAAATTATTGCAAAATTTCAATTAGTTTTCAATATGCATTATGAAAAGTTTTTTAAATTCTGAAATTGAAAAACCAACAAAATTTGTAAAAAAACTTTTGAAATTCTATTTTATTGTTTTTTTCAGAAACATCACTATATTAATATTCCCAGTTAAAATTGAATCAATCTAATTTCAAAAAACTATCATAAAATTTTTGAAATTCGAATTTTTTATTAATCGTATTTTTCGAAATTCTTGAATTCGTAGAAATGAAAAAAATGTTTGTTCAACATTTAAAAAATACAAAAATTTCTATGCTTTGTACATCATTGAATTGACTATCGATTGAAAATTTTTCTTCGATAAATAATCTTTATCGAATATATTTTTATTCTAGTCGTTGATTACGAAAATGGAATATTCTCTAGCGAAATTGCAAAAACCGTAAAAATTTTCCTAAAACCTGTTTTTCATGAAAAATCACAGTCGACAAAAAACTCAAATAATAAATAAAACTATATAATAATTGTTCCTTATAATATAGTCTAGATAACTATTTTGTACAATTTTTGAAAGACGATAAATATTTCAATTAAAATTTATTACAATTATTATTATTGTTATCATTATAATTATATAGCCATCAATATCAAATTTGTCGAAATGCATAGTTCAATTTTTTTTCAAACCTCCGAAAGTTCTTTAAAGACATAAAATTCGTTTACTGATACGATACAAAAATATTTCGAAATTTGAATTCAATATAAAAAATCATTTCCAGTCATTAAAAAATTCGTTGAAACTTCCATTAAACCCGTAACATTTTCAAAATCCTTCAAATATATTCGAAAATCCCAGAGAATTGTCCTAAACGATAGAAAATTATTCAAAAACCAAATAAATAGCAATAGAAATAAAATTTTTTATGAATCATACATAAATTTTTTTATAGAAGTTTTTCATGAAGAAGCACAATCAACAAAAACCCAAACAAGAATAAAAGTATAATAATTGTTTTCTATTAAACAGTCTAAATAACTGTTTTATACAATGTATTAGGGCAATAATTGTTTTTACTACAAGTTATTATTATTTAATAATAAAATCTAATAATTATACACAGCCGTCAAGATAATATTTGTCAAAGTTTTGAGTTAGGTTTTTTTTTTTTCAAGTTTTTTTCAGACCTCTAAAATTTCTTTAAATAAACAAAATTCATGACCTTTTCCGTGATACAGAAATATTTTGAAATTTGTATATTATCTAAAAAATCGTATACACTCATTGAATATTCATTAACTTCTCCATAAAACCCGTAAAATTTTCTAAATCCTTTAAATATACTCGAAAGTTCTAGAAAATCATTCTTAACAATCGAAAATAATTCAAAAAAAAAAAAAGTAGAAATTAAAATGAAATTTTTTTATGAAAAATGAATAAATTTGTCCATAAATATTTTTCATGAAGAAGTGTAATTAACAAGAAACTCAAACAGTAAAAAAAAGTATAATATGTAATTGACTCCTATTAAATAATCCAATCTACTATTTCATACAATAATTCATTATTATGATACACATTTTTCATTGCAAATTATTATTATTCATTATTATTTATGACAATTTATTAATTTATTTGCTTGTATAACTCTTGATATTCTTGCTTAAAGACATTGTTACCTTAAATTACAAAATTTTCAAATTTAAAAAGCTAAATTATCAGTTAAGTAATAATATTTAATTATAATAATTAATAATGAAGAAAAGAAAGAAATTTCGATATTTATGAAAATCATAGGCATAAGTTCCAGATACTTTTGTAAAATTGATGTAATCGAGAATGAAATGATTCTCGGGCAATGAAACGAAGGTTTTTATTCATCGACTTTGAAGTTTCGTTTCAAGTTATTGCGAGATCATCAAGGGTAAATTGAATTGTTTCAGTGCGATATGGCAATAACGCCCACGTCGGCGATTATTGATTTGTCGCAAGAGATATCTTGGGATTACAAATTTGTTTGCGGAGGCGATTTTTTGTTGCGAAATTGCAGTTTACAGATAATAATTCAGGTTTTTCGAAAGTGTGTTTTCGAAATATTGGCAATTTCGTGCGATGAATAACAAGTGTTTAAATCAAAAAACCTTCGTTTGGTATCGTGATTTCATTTGTATCTTAATTTTAAACAAATGATAAAAAATTATGAGAATCTTTGTGAATTTGAGATTGTTTTTACAAGAAAATTATGCAAAATATTGTAATTACTTGTTCTAAATTGCGTTGGAAATTCGCTCGGAAACACTTGAGAGTGAAAAATAATTCGTACGCCCAGCAATCGATGGTTTCTGTTATTCTGATGGCTTTTGATAATTGGTCCGGTAATTTCGGTGTTTTCATCGCCAAAGCTTGCAACCATTTTTTCAACTAAAGATAAAATAATAAGATAGCTTTTTAGGAGTTTTTTGAAATTTTTTTAAGACCTTAAAACTCAGTCTGTGCGATTATTCAGTACTAAGTGTATCTCAAAACAATTTTTTCGGGAGTAAGTCAATGCGGGAAATCAATGAACATTTTATGACTTCTTAATTTAAGTGTTTAAATGAATAGTGCCATTATGAAATTTACATAAATAATTGAAGTAATGAATAATATCACTTTTTATTAATAATGCTTAGTAGGGTGGTCCTTATTTTTACATTTTGGAATTTCAATCGACGCACCCCTCTTAAAGTTTCCAAATGTATAAAAAGTAAGAAAGCCAAAATTTGAACTAAATCGAAGCAGATTAACCCGTGCCTCATGAGCGGTAAAGTTTAGTGAAAATAGCAATTTTTGTGAAAAAAAAACCATATTTACGTAAAAAATCGTAACAGTTCCAAATTTCAATCGATTTTCGATATTTTTATGTAATCGCTAGAGATGCCCGA
>JAPYZL010158081.1:0-11222 GCA_030522825.1 Platygaster orseoliae
TATATATATAAATAATAATAAAATATTATAATATATAATATAAAAATTCAAAAATCAGCATTTAAATGTCAATTTTTCGTAAACATAAACTTTCGAGGACATGAGTTTCGGGAAAAAAGTAATCGAGAAATCAATGGTAATCCTCGAAAGTACCTACTTAAAAAGGCAATCATTTACTAGTTTTGTTTGAACAAATCATGAACGAAAATCGTCAAAGCTTCTGGGTTTTCGTTTATATTCTTTTGTAAATTTAATGTAATGTCAATAACATAAAATAAAAATATTGAAATAAATATAATAATGTAATGAAAATGTAAAAATATATTTATGAATTTATAACATATATTTTGAAAATATGACATTCTATATTTTTTTAATATAATTCATTTCCTTTTTTTTATATTTTTTTCATATAAGTTTTATGAACATGATTTATTATGATATTATTCAATATTTTATATTTTATAAAATATATTTTTAATTTGATAAATAATAAATAAAAATGAATAAATATAATGAATATATTAAAAATAATAAAACAAAAATGTAATGATACAAAATTTGTAATATCATTCTACGATAAACATTTTTTCGTTTTGAAAATTTCAGTAGCTTAACAAGGTTTCTGAAATGTTATTAAATTCTACAAAATTTTCAACAATATGTGAAATTAAAGAACATTTTTAAATTATATGCATATTTTAAACTTTTCAGAATCTTTAAAATCTTCGATATTCCTTAAGTTTTTCTTTAACTATTCAAATATTCCCTTTAATAATTGGTAATTTTTTTATTCGTTTTGCACGTTGCGCAAATAAATAAAAATTTTCATATCCTTACATTTGCAAAATACTAAGACCAAAGTTATACTGAGTGTATCAAACTCACGATTGAGATAAAAAAATTTTCGTAACTTTCCATAAATATGATCAACTTGAAGACGAAGATCAGAGTAATATTTGTTTTAAGAATTTAAACTTCTAAAGTACTTCGACATTTTCTAAAAGTTTTTAAAATCAGAATATTTTTGAAAAATCCTTCGAACTTCGAAATTATTTCGAATTTCAAAACTCTGCAACTCATAAAACGTGAAGTTCGTCCTCTTCAACCTCTATTTTTAAAATTTTGAAATTTAGAATTTCACAATTTCATTTATTATTCTATACTTCATAAATTACATTTCTTTTAATATAAATTAATTAATATGAATAAATATATAATAATAAAAATATAGAATAAAGTAATTAATTTTTTTTTTTTTTTGTAAATTTAGGAAAAATTCAGAATTTCGTATGTTATAATGCCATGATCAAAGTATATATTTAATTGATATTTTCACCACATGTTTCCTTATTTTTCGCACAAGCACACACCCTTAGCAAGAAGCATCGGAGGCTCCGCCGCTCATATATTTCAACCCACGCAGCAGTATTCACTATTAAGCGATACCTTAATGTGCCTCTCGCACATTATTATACCCAGCATTTTTCTGCCATGGGAGTCGTGAAAAAGAAAGTACCAATTGCTACGAATCGAATAACTCCCACGCCATCCCGTTCGCGGCTGCTACTCTTTTTTCTTTCCCGCATTTTTATTCCTCCATTCACGCTCGTACGTTTTGTCGCTTTGCTCGTTAAAAATATACAACTCAAGATTCAATTAATCGCTTTAAATTTACGAGGAGGTTATTGCAAATATCAAGTAGCGGTTTCTTCTCGGAAAAAACGGGAATCGCGATTCAACTTTCTCTTTCTTCGGGATTCTGAAATATATGGATGAAGGATGAAAATGAAAACATTCGCGTTTTTTTATTAGAATTTGCAGTAATTTAACAAAATATGTCAAAGGAGTGAATCAGTAGAATGAGTCAATGAATAGTCAATCTGTGGAATATTTTAATAATGCATCAACCAGAAGTATAGATCAATGACAGGTCTTCAAGTATTAAATATAAATTAATTTATGTAATTATGCAGAATGTTAATCAATTGAGTCTAAAATATATCAATTCTTGGTTTATCTGAAAACAAGTTTGACCAAAATCTCATGCGAAACCATACTTTACATTTTCCATTTCCCCTCCCATAATATCAAACAGCAATCGCTTAATTCAAGCTTGCCAAAAAACCCGACATCATAAAAACATAAAATTTATGACCTGACATTCACGTAGGAAACGGAGGGTGGGAAAAGCGAATAAATCGCTCAAAAAGCGTGGCCAAAAAGTTGGCCTCTAATCCTGCGCAAGATAAAATAATTCTGCAACCTCAAGCAATAAATTTGGCCCCAAAGCTTCACATTGAAGTCTCTTGAAACTCTGATCGCCAGGTTTTGTAGGAATTACTGCTTGAGGGGTTTTTGCATCAAAGAAAACTGGCAACCGAAAATCGCCTCCTGTGATTTTCTTGGTACACTCTATCCTGGCTGTCTCGACTGAGTACTCTCAGTAGAGACACACGGCGTTGTTTAAAGCTCTTGGGACAGTGGCAAAAGAAAGAAGAGCAAACTCATACAAGATTTTCCTGAAAGGAAAATCGTTCACACAATGAATTGTGGGGAGAAAGTCATAATATTGGTGGGAAATGTCAATTGTAGATTTAGGAATGTGTGTTTTACGGAAATTTTATCGTTACGATTAAATTCATTTCATTGAAAAAGTCTTAAAATTTTGCAATGTAAATTATTTATTTAGTTGACTAATTTATTGAACAGTTTAATCATGTGTTCGTTTTTCTAAAGCATAATGGTGATTTTTTTAAACATATTTTATTATTCGAAACATGGAAAATCAAAAAATTATGATCCTCAGCGACTTTTTTTTCTAAGACTGTCAATTCAAGATATATTCTTTAAATTATTAAGAAATGTTAAACAAAAAATTGTATTTATTATGAGTGTCTCTGGCTGCAAAAACTCAAATGAAAATTACAGTTGGTACTAGAAAATTGTAAATAGGAGAATATTGTAAATAGAATATAATAGAATATAAGAAAATAAAGAAGTATATATTATGACATATTATGTATAATATATAATTATAATATAATTACAATTTATGATGTTTCTTTTTTAATTGATTTTTTATTTTATATTAGATCATTATATATATGATTATAATATAATTATGATATTTCATTATGTATAATTATATATAACTTTCTATGAAATATTTGATGAAGGGAAAAAAATAAATATATAAACATGCAATAGAGAAAAATAGAATGTAATAAAATGTAATAGGATAAAATTGTCAAGAGAAAAAAAAATGTAACCAAGTTTTTTTAAAATACTATACATTTGAAAGTACAGTTTCTCATTCCAAAAACTCGAATTCGTAATATTATTTTTTAACTATTTTTGAAAAAAAAACAGCCATAAGACTCTTTTTTTTATTTCCATGACCAATTAGCGTTTTATTTTTTATTATTTTTTTCTAAATTTTTCGAAAAATTTATCCCATACATTTCTACTCAAGAAACATCAGTCCACCAAGAAATAATAGTGTTAAAATTTATTTTACATAATTTAACAATAGTTTTTATCGTTGTTATTTCATTCATTTTATTCATAGGGTCTTACAATTTTTATTTATAGTCTTCATGTTATTGATAAATTTATTGTACATAAGAACTTTATCTTCACATTTTTAAAGAATTATGTGAATTTTTTCTATAAATGCTAAGCATCTAGACATCATTTTAAAGTCTAAGTTAAAGTCTTGTTTAAAAAATTAAACAGTTGATCAAAATATAAAAAATCATCAAAACATTGATTTTCAACGTTTTTTTCAACAATGTAATTATTTTGGATATCTTCTTGAATGATAAAAAAATTTCAGAAAATAACTCAATTAATTATTAATTTCTCTGGCTGCAAAATGCAAAAACCTAATTGTGAGGAATATAAATATCGACGTGAACATTTTTTTCAAAATGCAGTTTGCAAATAGAGTTTCTTATTTCGGAAACTCCAATTTGCAATGCTATTTTAAAACTATTTAAAAAAAATAGCTATAAAACTCCATTATCGTAAAATTTTCCATAAGCAATTAGTGTTTCATTTTTACATATTTTGGAATTGTCCCCTAAAATTTTTTCCATACATTTCTGCTAAAAAAATATCAGTTTACTGAAAAATATTAGTGTTAAAATTGATTTGAGACAATTTTACAATAACTTCTATCGTTGTTAATGGATTCAATTTATTTATAAAGTCCTAGAATTTCGAATTCTATTTTTCATGTTATTGAATAATTTATTGAATATAGATACTTTACATTCACTTTTTTAAAGCATAATGTGAATTTTTTCTATAAATGCTAAGCATCTAGACGTCATTTTAAGTCGAGTTCAATTCATGTTCAAAAAATTAAAATAGTTTATTAAAATATAGAAAATCATTAAAACATTGATTTTCAATGTTTTTTTCGACAATGTAATTATTATGGATATCTTTCTTGAATAATATAAAAATTTCAGAAAATAACTTAATTTATCATGAATGTCCTTGGATGCAAAAACTTAAAATTTTATACCAAAGTGGCAAATTTTTTTGAAAATGCAGTTTGGAAATTTCGTTTTTGAATTTTAAATTCCAATTTGTTATTCCATTTAAAAACTGTTTTTAAAAAAAAACAGCCTTAGAACTCTATTGTTTTACAATTTTTCTTGACTAGTAGGGACCTTGCATCGAAAAAAAATTTGTAAATCCACCTTAGATGTAAAATTAATAATTTTAAAAAAATGAACACTTTTTTTTCTTTCTTTGATAGACTGAAAATCTTTTGAGATTCACAGATTTTTAAGAAAAGTTGTGACGTCACCGTTTATATAAAAACAATAAAAATTTATGTGGATTTTGACGTCACACCCCCCAATGTAGATTTTTTAAACTCCTGTATCTTCTGCAGTTCTTAATGAGATAATAAATGAAAAAATACGGGTCAATTTTTTTCAGTAATCTAACATACGTATATAATTGAATTTTTTCGTCAAGTTAGGTTAGGGTTAATTTCAGAATATAAATTTTATAAATATTTTGAAAGATTTAAAAGAGGGCTCCATTCTTCTTTATTTCCAAATTATTCCAAAACTTTTCTATAAATTAATTTTGGAATTATTTCACGTAAAATCTTATTGTTGTAATTTTGTTTATTTTATTTTTCATTTAATTTCATTTTTCTGTAAATCTAAACATCACTTCAATTAAAGTGAAATTTGTGTTTAAATAATCAAAATAGTCAATTAAAACACAGAAAATCATGAAAACGAGGTAGAAAATTAGGCTGAGCTGCTGGAATCGAATATTTAAAGTGTGCAATCGACACGACTGCAACCAAGTGGAAATCAAGGGTATTCCCATTCTGCTTTCATTGCGCTCGATAAATCATCAACGACTGCAGCGCTTCCGCGTTTATCGTGTACCTCGGGTACGTTCGCACTTTGGACAAATACATACATACGTAAGTACTTTGCCAATTGGCTCTGTTACCAGATGGCCCGTGATACATTGCACCTCGAGTCGACCCAGAAAACTTCTGGAACTTGCAAAAGCTCTGGAGAAAAACATTGTGTATCCTGCTGTAAATTTGGCCTGGCTCTTCGTTAAATTTCCCACAGATCATCTTACAGTCTGTTCACAAATAAACATAGCGAATCTCTTGCAACTGGAAAATAAAAATGTGGAGAAAAATGTGGAAGGTTTTTATGTTAGAAAGATTATTTATTATTTGCTTGGAGTTTTTTTAAGATTAAAAATTTTTGGGGAGACAATGGAAGATTTAAAATGAATTGGAAATTCCAGAATTATCTTATCTTTTTTTTGAAGTTATTTTTGTTAGATTATTCATTTGAATTTTCGCATTCGTGGATTTTGGGAAATTTAACAATTTTAAATGGAAAAATAAAAGAATAAATTTCCAATATGTCTTGAAATGAAGTTTTTGATCTCAGAAACTCCAATTCGCAATTCTACTTTGGAAATACTTTTGTATTTGATTTTCATATTCTGTTTATATTTTTCATTATTTTAAAAAGATTCCAAAAGTATTTTATATTCTTTTCTAGACACTAAATATTAGTCTTTTGAGGAATAATGAAGGTAAAGTTTATTTAGAAATCATATGGATTATAATTACATAGCGACGTATTCAGCCAATTACATCTTGCTCGTCGTACAATATGACATCCAATATACATCACACGCTTTGAAAAGCAGCTTGATGAGAGGACTTAGAATCAGATTTTCGGCATTGAGTTCCTGAAACCATGCCAAATCGAGGAAATTCTATCACATCCCGACAGTTTCTAGGGAATTTATGCTGATGGAAATTATGTCGATGTCAGCGACATTTTCGGAATCCAATATTTGAAAATCAAACAGGGACATTGTCATTTGACGGTGTATAATTTGAATAGATGAAGTGATCAAGCAAGCGAAAAAAACGTCTTGCAGAAAGTTAATGTTGTCTGTGAAATGATGATAAGTTTTAATAATATAACAATTTTTTTTTCTGTAAACTTTAACTAAATTTTACAGACTCTAAAATATGAAAACAATTGTGATGATGGAAGTTATAACAAAATCATGAAAAACAGAGAAAATAATTACATTATTATTCAAAAAAATTTTGACAACTCTTATAAGATCCTGTAATTAGCTGGAAACAGTTATCGAATTTTTAAAAAGTTTGAATGTGCATTTGAAAAAATAAATAATTCAACTCTGAACGAGCCATAGACAATTTTTTTATAAGATACTCGAAATTTTTTAAGATTTACTGAATTTGAAAAGTTGAAATGAAAATGTTGAAAAGTTCACGTTCTCTGTGAAATAATGTTATGTTTAAAAAATCTAACAATTTATTTGTGCATACTTAAAAAAATTTTTAAAAACTCAAAAATATCGAAACGATCATAATAAAGGATGTTATAAAAAATATGATAAAAAATACGAAAAAATAGTTATGCTCTTTAGAAAAATTAGGCAACTCTTATAAAATCCTTTAATTAGTTAGAAACAATTAAGAAATTTTAGAAAAGTTGGAGTCTGCATTTGCAGAAATTAATAATTCATTTTCGAATGATCTGTGGAAAATTTTTTCTAAAAGTCTCGAAATTTTTTAAAACGGACTGAATTTGAAAAATTTGAAATTTAAAATCAAAATTTTCAAAAAATTATCTGTAAAATGATGTTAATTTTTATAATTATATAACAGTGTTTTTTTGTGTGAACTTGAACCAATTTCTGCAAACTCTAACATATCAAAACGGTTGTAATGAAGTAAGTTTCAAAAAAGATAATTCAAAGTACAACAAAATAGCTATATATTTTTCATAAAAATTGGACAACTCTTGAAAAATCCTCTAATTAGTTGCAAGCAGTTAACAAATTTTCGAAAAGTTGGAGTCTGCATTTGCAGAAATTTTTAATTCATTTCTGAATGATTTGTAGAAAATTTTTTTATAAGCTGCTAAAAATTTGTAAAAATTCACTGAAATGAAAAAATTGAAATGAAAACAATGAAAAGTTCACGTTGTATATGAAATAATATATCTTCTTAATAGTTAAGTTTTAGAAATACAACAATGTTTTTTTTTTTTTTGTACACTTCAACCAATTTCTACACCGAAAGAAATCTTTGGTTACAGGAACCATTCATTCAGTAAAATATGTACCAACTAGATTTTTAGGTATGACAACCAAAATCTTGGTTATGAGAACTAAAGTTTCGATTATGAGAACCAACGTTTTCATTATGACTACCAAAATAAAATTTTCATAATGAAAACTGTAGTTGAAATTAACAAAACTTTAGTTGCCACATCCAAAACTTTGGTTTGTCCACATTTAACGAAATGATTTGGTTGCTAGAACCAAACATTTTTTCTCGTGTACAAACTCGTAAATGACAAAACCATTGTAATATAGTAAGTTATGAAAAAATTCATAAGAAATCTAAAGAAGTAGTTATATTTTTCAGAAAAATTGATCACGTTTTATTAGATCCTCTAATAGGTTGAAAACAGTTACCAAATTTTAAAAAAGTTCGAGCCTGCATTTGCGAAAATTAATAATTCAACTCTGAATGATTTAAAGAAAAAATTTCATGAACTGCTCGAAATTTTGCAAAATTCAATTAATTAAAAAAATTGAAAAGGATGAAAAGTTCACGTTGTCTGTGGAATAATATTTAATTTTACGAATATAACAATGTTTTTTTGTGTAATCATCAACCAATTTCTACACCGAAAGAAATCTTTGGTTCCAACAACCATTCATTCAGTAAAATATGTACCAACTAGATTTTTAGATATGACAACCAAAGTTTTGGTCATGAGAACCAAAGTTTTAATCATGACTACCAATATAAAATTTTCATAACGAAAACTGTAGTTAAAATGAACAAAACTTTGGTTGCCATATCCAAAACTTTGGTTGGTCCATATTTTACTCAATGATTTGGTTGCTGGAACCACATCTTTTTTCTCGTGAACAAACTCTCAAATTAAGAAACCATTATAATAAACAAGTTATAAAAAAATGTATAATAAATACGAAAAAATAGTTATGTTTCTTAAAATAATTGGACAACTTTTATTAAATCCTCTAATTAGTTGGTAACAGTTAAGAAAAAAAAAAAAATTGAGTCTGCATTTTCAGAAATTATTAATTCAACTCTGAATGATCTACAGAAAAATTTTTATGAGCTTGTCGAATTTTTTCAAAATTCACTACATTCAAACAGTTAAAGAACGATGAAAAATTCTCCACTTCCTAAACAACTTGAATAAAAGTTCTGTTTTCGATTAATTTTTCCAATACTGAACCACACACACACAAAAAATACAAATTCTCCACGTCACGAAACTTCTTCCATTTCTTTCGTTCAACCTATAATGTAAAAAACTTGTTTAATTATCCTTTTTTCCCCGGTCCCAAATTCAACCATTCCATTAAATTTACGCCAAAACCCATGTATTCTCACCGACGTAACAATTTCCCACAAAATAGTTATTTCTACATTCCTACGTCTATTCCACGATTAAACTTTTGTGGGGTGTATTTCAAGAGCAAGCGATAAATTAATTACAGCATCAAGAATTAAGGGTTTTCATGGAGTGCAAACTGAAACCCACAGACTGCGGTTACACAGCTGCCATCCATGAAATTTATCTTGCGTGTAACGGTAGATTCAATTCTTCATCTATCATGGCCCCAAATTTCATTAATACAATGCCTGAATATTTCGACACGGTTCTTGATTAAAACATTAATGATTCGCGTGCGAACACTGTCGGTTTTGATGAATTGTAATGATGTTTCGTTAGGTGTGAATTTTACCACATCCCCCTCTCCCCCCCCCCAAAAAAACATTGACATAGCTTGGACTAAAATCCAATTTCGTTTTTCATATTCTATAGTAAATTTGCTTGGGTATCGACTCAACGGAATATCGAGATATTCGCCCCGTTATTAATATTCCGATTCCAATCATCCCCTGAAGCGAACAAAGGCAAATAAAAAGCAAAATTAACTTAACTTAACTTACACTTAAGACTTAATACTTAAGACTTAGCATTTAAGACTTAACACTTAATACTTAACACTTAAGGCTTAACACTTAAGACTTAACACTTAAGGCTTAACCCTTAAAACTTAAGACTAACACTTAAGGCTTAACCCTTAACACTTAAGGCTTAACATGTAAGACTTAAGACTTAATGCTTAAGGCTTAACACTTAAGGTTTAACCCTTAACACTTCAGACTTAACACTTAAGGCTTAATACTTAACACTTAAGGCTTAACACTTAAGGTTCAACACTTAATACTCAGGACATTAGACTTAACACTTAATTCTTAACACTTAAGACTTAATACTCAAGACTTAACACTTGAGGCTTAACACTTTTAAGTCCTAAGTGTTAAGTGTTAAGTCTTAAGACTTTTTTTGGGTCCAAGAGTTTTTACTCACAAAAAAATATCGCCTTTGCCTATCACTGATCTTTTAATGTTTTGGCTATTATAAATATACTGAATTATTTATATTCACAGAATGTATTATTCACGGTATATTCAATTCTTCATCTATCATGGCCCCAAATTTTATTAATACAATGCCTGAATATTTCGACACGGTTCTTGATTAAAACATTAATGATTCGCGCGAGAACACTGTCGGTTTTGATGAATTGTAATGTTTCATTAGATATAAATTTTACCACAACCCCCCCCCCTCTAAAAAAATATGTACATTGCTCGGACTAAAATCCAATTTTTTTTTTCATATTCTATAATAAATTTTCGTGGGTATCGACTCAATGGAATATCGAGATATTCGCCCCGTTATTAATATTCCGATTCCAATCATCCCCTGAGGCGAACAAAGGCAAATAAAAGGCAATATCATTAGCACGGAATATCTCAGGGGTCGGAAAAACCCCGTGAAAAAGGCCCCTTGTACAACTTCTTATTTTCTCATCGAACGTCAGGGATGATTGTCTGACTTCTTGTACTCGCCGAAGACCCTTGGCAGCATCTGCGCCTTGCGAATATTGTAAAGTATATCCGACTTTTTTCGCAGAAACCTTTTCCCTGCTCCGAGAGACATAAAACAGAATCTCGCAATATCCAATATCCGAGATTTCAAGCTCATTTCCATAACGTTTACTGATCATCAATGCCATAAAAAGTGCCGTACCTTGTGATCCACTTGTTTATTTTATTATGCTGCGTGTTTTATCGTCCAAGATTCTACGGTCTCCAATTCGTTGACTGCGGTTGAAATATAATGCACAGTGACGAGGAACTTTTTAGTAGCGTATAAAAAATGAAAAACATTCACGAGGCTCGGTTCCTGGAATCGCGTTTTAACTGAAAAATGATGTTTGAAATGCACGGTTGATGAACTGGTTGAAAGTCTTTGTTTGACAAGGTTTTGATATGTTGTTTGGAGTATATTTTAAATTTGTATATGAAAGATTATGTTGACAGGATGTGGGGAAAATAACGACAATGATGGAATTTCAAATTACACATTTTAAATAAACAGAAAAATTAGTCTATTTAACAACTCAAATTTAATTTCAATTTCGAACAAACATTTTGTGATAATTATGTATTTATACTACATTAATTTTTATTATTTTTATTATTAAGTAAAGAATGATAAAGTAATATTTATAATTAATAATAGTGATATTATTTTTATAATATATATATA
>JAPYZL010158115.1:0-12916 GCA_030522825.1 Platygaster orseoliae
GAGTTTTGCAAAAAGTGGTAAAGGACTTTTCGACTCGAAATTGAAAAAGGAATTCAGGATTTTTTTTTTTTTATCGCGGACTTTGGGACACCCTGTATAATACGTGTTTTGTTTTCGAAGAACATTTTTCAAGATTTGCATTAATTACATGTATATAACTGTATAATATACTTTCAAGAAACTAAATGTACAAGCAATTCAAAAAGCGAGAAAATAAATTAACTTGCAGTAAAAATTTGACCGTCGATGGTCGATTTTATTATCGGCGTTCAAAAACTTTGACTGTTAACGATCAATTTATCTATCGACGCTCAACGATCAAAATTTGACTATTGACGGTCAATTTGACCATCAACGATCGAAATTTGACCGCCAACGCTCAAAATTTGACCGTCGATGGTAAATTTGATCTTTGTTTTTACTATTTATTTCATATAAATTTACTTTCATTAATTTTCCATGAAACAAAAATTGGTAAAAAAAAATTTTGTACAAGAACTTGAACCAAAAATAAAATTTTTTAAAGATCAAATTTGACCGTCAACGTTCAAAACGACCGTAAAATGGTCAATTTGAACGTAAAACGATCAAATTTGACCGTGAACGCTCGAAATTTGACCGATTTTTTCGTAAGGGTTTAGTTCTTTGGAATTTGAAATTTAAGGTCTCTGAATTCTCAATCCTAGAGATACACATATAAAATTTCGATACTTGTGGGGAACAAAATAATTAAATGTAATAAGTGTATGTTCTTAGAAAACAATTTCCTAGTTTTTGTGAGTTACAATTAGAAAGTTTCAATATTCTTTTAGTAACTGAATTCACATCAATTTACCAGAATTCCACAAGTTTAAGATATTATATTTTTCATGCTTTTAACTGACTAACGGCAATTTTTCTACGTAATAAGAATTCTATAATTACATTAAAAAAGTTAAAAATTTGAGTCATTTAAATTTTTGGGTACAATATTTAAAGTTCCTTCCAAGTAAGATATATCTATTTAAATCTATAAATATCCATTTTATTTTGTGAATTTTTGATTTTGAAAATCAGTTGCAACATATCGATCTTTTGAATTAAAAAAAAAAAAAAAGTTTTTCAAATTTGTCAGGATAACAAAAATATTCATACGTTATAGATTGTACTAATGAGTACCTTAATTTCAGAACTGCCAATTACAAAAAACATTGTATTCTTCGAATTTGTAAAAACATTTTACTTGTTTCTTCTTTGAGAAAATTCTTTGCTTGTATTAATTACAAAAACTTGAGCTATCAAAACATACAATCTTAAAACTTAATAATAAAATCATTTTTTACCTAACTGTTTGGAAGTTGAAGTAATCGATAATCTCTAATTTTGTAGTGAAAATTATGCATTTTTTGCCATGAAACATTTTCTATAATTTCAGAATAAAAATGTTAATGTTAGGCAACTGTAGTTATAAAAATTTTTCATTCATACGAACTTTTTCAAATCGATGAAAATTTCTGCATTAAAAATATAGCCCACTCTCTCAGCTCAAATTAGTCGAATTTTTACTATATGAAATAGTAACACGTGTTGTTGTTACTAACAAAATAGTCATATTTGGAGATTTGACTATGCGCAATTAGTAAGAATTTGACATCGAAATAGTTGAATTTTTCACGAATACCAAATAGTCATGCTATTTTACTATTTTCGCAGTCAACATTTTTTTACTAATTTAATAGACGTTTTTGACTATTTCGTGAGTTTAGCCGGGTCTAATAAAATGGCCGCAAAACGCAGAACGCAAGGGCGCGTGCAGGAAAAAATACTCTTGTTTTTTCCTACGCGCGCGTCTTGGCGTTCTGCGTTTTGCGGCCATTGTAGACCCGGGTCTACGTGGCGATTACGATTTTCTGCGAATTTTCCGCGGCCGGTCGCATGTGCGTCATTATTAATATTAGAATAGTCATACAATGACTAGATCATTGGTAAAAGTTTACTTCTGAATTGGCAACTTTTGTATTTTTTACACATACAACATTTACTGAAGAATAAGTTATACTTGACTAATTATTCAAGTATAAAACTACCAATTGATTAGTCATTTTCACTTTTTCAAATAGTGAGCTAGTTTCGCTAATTAAATAAGTAATTTTTCACTATTTCCTAGTAACCGGATGCCTACTAATTGAAATAGTAAAAAATTACCATCACAAAGATAAATTTGACTAATTCCAACTGAGAGAGCAGATAGATTATAATGAAAAGTTTAATTCTGGGAATATTTAATTTTAGGCTCTTATATAGCTCTATTGGTGAATACTCTGACGTTTTAGCATTGAATTCGCTTTTCAAGGTTTACTCAGTTAAGAAATCCGCGTTATCAACGAAAAGCGATTCCAATAATTGTGTGCCATAGTTTTATCCGCGCGCTTCGATTGATTTATTCAGCTGATTAAACAAGTTGTTTGTTTTCCTGAACATACGGTCAATTTAACACGTTTTTTTACGTTCCGGACAAAAAAGTTTCCACAAGTAAGTTTTTTTTTTTTGAAATAATTATTCTTGTTTGACTGTTAAAAGAATGTTGAATCGAGTTGACGAGAAAACTTATTGATCAAACCCTATTAATAAATAAGGGACCTAACTAAGCATGAATAGTAATTTCTTTTAAAAATGGGTCAGCTGTGAAAATTCATAACTGAAGTAGGGAAAAGGCGTGTAAGAGTAACAGAACTTGTTTCTATGATACGGAACCAATGAAAAATTGTTGAATTTTCTACTTTCAAAGAATACCAAAAGCATTGCAAATTTCCCAAAAGTTTATTTTTCAAGCTTCATGGATTTAACTCGCATTAAAAAGTTTGATTCCAAAAAGGCTTGAACCATAAATGTTTCTTCAAGAATCATAATTCGAAAACTGAACGTATAAACTGCTACCTCCTCCACTCTTTTTATTCCTTTTATAAAAAAAAAATAAACTGATTTTTTTTCAGCTCTCGTGTTATTCATAATCTAGGAAATCTCCACAAAAAATATATTTGAATTTCAGAATAAAATACGTATTACCGTTGAGTTTGAACCAAATCCTTAAAAAATTGCGCTACCCGTTTGCATGTAAACCTTACGTAAATGTTTCAAGTGAAGATGAGTAATTTTCTCGTAAGATGATTTTTTTTATCTCCTTATTAAAAAAAAACTTTACATATTATCTTTTGGAGACTCACATCCAATCGACAAGTCAGTAAAATACCGTTATTTATATTCGAGAAGCAAAGCTATACGAGGCATTCAAATAAAAAATTTTTTTCCGATCGTTGAACGTACGTAAAGAATCTGTTGGGCACACAAAAACCTGAATTATTCGGTAGCAAAGAACTGACGAAAAAGTAAATACACATCGTACTCAGAAATAAATGTTTGCTCGAATGCAATAAAAGGTGATTTATGGAGATTTCGATTTTCTCGCGTCACAGATTTTCATGCGAGCCGGTGAATTCGTAAAGATAAGTAAACGTAAATAATTCTTAATTAAGACATAAGTTTCAAATTTTTTCAAGTATTTACTTTCACCTTTTCAATCAAAACTCAATGACCGTGATTTCGAAATTTATGATCAACTGTGACGTATGAATGACTGGGGCTTGAGTTGGAAATAAAGTATTACTCATTTGACATTATCTTCGTCATTTTCGTTGAAAATGTGTTTTTTCTCTGTACATCTTACATTTGAAAAAAATATCAGGCTACCAAAGATTTATCTCGATCGCTGCTCAAAGTTGCCATGTTTTAGAAAAAGTTGTAAAAAATGCTGTTTTTTAAAAAGAACGAATTTGGAAAAACTTGGCACATTTTTTTTGCGCAGTTGTTTTTTAACAATAGCTAGTCAACTATTCATTATTTCGTTTTGAAGGTGATAACATTGGCAAACATGTCAGTCAAAGAATATGTTTGAAATTTTCTGATTAGAAAAAAAGATTCTCGCAACGGACAGAAAACATCGATTTCTACAACTGAAACGAAATAGCGTATAAATTGGCCTTCAATTTTTTTTCAGTCGCGAGCAAAAGACGTCTAATTTAAGGACTAATCAGCCAAATTTTGATGATTCATGAAAATATGAAATCATGGCAACGCCAGACCGACTATCTTGAAATCGAAAGCATCAATTGTCTTGAAATTGAAATTAACTACTGAAATAGTTATTCGAGTTGACTGTTTCAGATTTATGGAGTATCACTGTTTCAATCAAATCAATCAAATCAAATCAAATCAAAGAAATCGCCTGAGATGTGGTAAAGTGGCTATTTCCACATGGCGTTGAATAAAAACTTTTTTAGGTCACTCAAATACTACCAAATTTTGACTTCAATGATTAATTGATTTTTTTTTGAAATCTTGAATATTGTATAATAAATAATGTATTTGTTTCTTATTAATTTATAATATAACTCTTGTGCTACTAGGAGGTCTCAAAGTTCAGCCTTTTTTATGTCTACATTTTTACATATGATAAATAATAAAAATCAGTGATGGCCATTTTTATCGACATATTAGGTTTCTACCTAAGAAAAAATAGTATTAGATTTCTCCATCTTCCAGTTATTCGTATAGTTAAAATGGAAAAGAAAATTATTATATGTAGGTACAATATCTTAAATGTACTCGGCAAATGTAATTATCCTTTTTTTTTTTCAATTTATGACACTAAATAAATCACGAAATAAATCACATAGAAAAAAAATGATTTTCAAGATTATTGAAATTCTGAGTGAAGGAGATAAAAATCAATCAAACAGTTTTATCAGTGTACGTTCCATTTGAAAATTGACAATTTAAATATTGTTAGCTTCTTGTAACTGAGAGAATCTATTTGACACCTTGAGAATGAACTTGGAATTTGAATTATTTATAAATGTTATTATTACTGACATTGATCGAAAATCCTTTTTATTTTTTCAACACTGTAAACAAGATACGAATATCATCGATTAATTACTACAATTGAACAGTTTTTGTATTATATCAACGATTCGTTTTCAAGTTTTTATTTTTATTTTTATTTTTTTTTTTTTTCTATCAATTGCACTAATCTCAACTGAGATTATTGATTATGTCCAGTGAAAAATCGCTGTTTCTATGTGATTTGCCGATCGGTGAATCAGATTCAGTGACTGCTATTAATCAGTGAACGAATTTTTCTTTTCGTAACTAGTGCAATCTTTTAAAAATCAGTAGATTTTCACTGATAAGGATGATGAATCAACGAAAAGTAATTCATGGGTAAAATTCAATGATTTTTTTTACTGACAATCAATGAAAATCGCTGTTTCTGAGTGGTTTGTCGGCCACTGATTCACCAGTGAATTGATTTCCACTGATTCAGATTTAGAAAGTGCCATTATCCAATTTCTTGAATCAACTTATTCCCGTTCAAAACGACAGCGCGATTTTTCTCCCGATGTGACATTTGCGTGCGATTCTCAATCTTCATCAATCCCAAGCTGCCCAAGTCGGTTTCAACACCGCGCGATTCGAGATTGAGCCGTGACGTGCGCGCCGTGGCTTTCAGAATGCCAAAACGGATTACCGCCGACGCGCGATGCGCTCCGATTACGCGCTGTCATCGAAAATCCTTGATCGATCAATCCGGGGAGCTTATCGAAAACATCCGCGCTCGACGTGACAGGCGCGCGTGACATATTGTCACGGGAGAACTGGCGCCGCCGAGAAAAAGAAAAATACAAAGACGCCAGCAGCAATTACGTGCTCTTTCGGCCGCGGGCTAAATCGACTTTCCGTGTTAAACTCGATAATTATTACGTCCGAGTGCAAATTACGCGATCATGTAAAGCCAATTCGCGGGCGATAAGAACGCGCGCGCGTTCATTCGCAATCTGTTGGACATGACTATTTAAGGCTCGACGTTGCGACCACGAGAACGGCTGCCACCAAGCACGTTGACAGCCGCGTGGTCATAAATTTCGCCCCCTTTTATGCAACGCCGATATCATTTCGTTTCTGCGAAATTCCCAATATGCAAAGCGCGATAGCTCTCTTTGACGCGCGCGTTTTCTCCCGGTTATCGAGGCTTGGGAAAAGTGCTGTCCGTGCGAGAGCGTTCTTCAGGGCTCGAGTATACATCCAGATAAAACTGCGTTTCGCTATTGAAAACATTCTAAACAGTCAATCTTATTTTAAGATGCAACGAAATTGAGGCACGACTCGAAATTCGAATATTATTATCTTGAAATCAATAGCTATATTACAATTCATTTCTAAGCAAGCAAGCCTTCAATCAAGAGGATATGTCTTGAACTGTGTAATTTAAAAATAAGTTATCAACGTAGACCGAATTTGAAATCAAGTTGGATTTTAGAGTCGTGCCTTGATTTTCGTGCAACTTAAAATAAGATTTAACTGTCAGAGTTAATTTCTCACGTTCCGTTTTTCATAGACAAGTTTATCGTCTTTGGATGTTTTACTGTCTTGTAGAGGATCAAGTAATTCTGATGATTTCCTTGGTAGCAATGTCAATTTATTACTGTTTAACATTAATACGGTGCTATTGAAAGTTTGATGCAAATAGGGGCATTTCTTATGTTCGTATGTCAAGTGAAAAGATAAGTTGACGAATTGACAGAAAAAAAAAGTTTAATTCGAGTGTTCTTGCATTTTCACAGATTATGATTCTTAACATGTCGAATGATGCGGCGAAAATGCAGAAACTAGAATTCGGGATTCACAACTTGTGATTCTGGAATGCTTAGCAGGTTGTACACTGAAAAGATTCATGATTTTTCAATTTTGCAATCTACAGGTTTTATAATCGTCATGAAAAAAAGATTGTAATACATTACGTAAGTCAGTACAAAGTTGCAAATATAAGTAACATTCTGGAATTACACATTTCGTTCAGCATTTACTTCAGAACTTGTGGTAATTCGAGAAATGTTGGAAAATGTTCGAGAAGCTCGTTATTCAAAGTACAGAATTTGTTTTATTTATGATACTAACTTAATTTTGGGAATCGGTAGTTAAGCGCTGCTTATTTATCTTTTTGGTATGAAAATGTGCTGTTCTCCGCGTTTTCACAAATATCTTGAATCTTAATATTTGGAATTTTATTTTATGTTTTTTTTTACATTTTTCAGATAATATTTTATATAATAAACAATTATTAAAAGTTTCGAAGAATAGGACAAATTATTTTTAAAAGAAGAAAAAATTGAAAATTCAATGATTACGAATTATTCTACGGATTTTGAGAAATTCATACGAATTCAGACAAATTTTATAAATTCTCTACATTCGGTTCTTTGAAATTATTAGATTACGTTTTTTCAGTATTCACTAGAAATCTAAAAAAGTCGATAGGTATTCAAAATAAAAAAGAACTCTGAACGCGTTGGACCGATTTCTTAAAAAATTTTGGAAAATATGAGTTTCAAGAGTTATAGTTGAAATAAAATCTTCAATAATATAACAAATTATAACTTATTAATCAATTAAACAAGTGACTTGCATTACGTTTAGAATTTTGTGAATTTCGAAAGTAAAAAAAAAAAAAAATGAAACATCTTCAAGATTCTTAAAAATTTTATAAAATTTATAAAAATTTGCACAAATGTATAAAAAGTTGATGAATTCTATAAAAAGTGTTCACTTTTCGATTTTTTCGGAATAAAGCATGATATTTTTCAATTTTTCAACATAAATCTGGAATTTTTGAAAAGTACCTATTAAAAAATCAATAGATTTCTTTGATGAGTTGAAAGAATTTGCATAACATTAAGGAAGTTTGTGTAAGTTCGTATTAGATTAGTGATTTGAAAAACTTGGAAAAATTAAGAAAACATTCGAAATTTCGAAAATCGTTAATAATTCGAAAATTTTATAGAAAACTTTAAAAAATTTTGTCGACTATTTTACCGAAAATTTTAAAAACATATGTAAACATACAGAATTTCTATAGTATCATCAACTTTTAAAAATTTGAAGACTTTCAGGAAATGTTCATAAATTTTGTAAACAGCTTTCATTATAAAATTTTTTGTTTGAATAATGCATTGCAAGTTTTTACTATTTTTACATCCAAATCTTCAAAACTTGACAATCACTAAAAAACCACGAAAATCCTCATGATTTTCACAAATTTTTATAAAATCTAAAAAGTCTTAGACACTTATTCTTATAAATTTCGAATGAAATATAGAAATATCAAACGTTTATAATATGTATATTTTTAGACCGTGGAGAATTGCAAAAATTTCGTTTTACTACAGAAACCGTATAGTTTTGTATGATGGAAAAATATTGTATCGTACAGAGATGATGAATAATCTTGAAAATTGCAAATTAAAATGCATTTTCATTCAATTCATTTCATTTCATCAAAAACGCAAATTCATTGCAATAAACAATTCAAAAAAAAAAACAAGATATTCAGAAAATGTTCATAAATTTCTTGAATGACGATGTCTTTGCACTTGTGGCTTTGACGATGTGCCAAATCAATAATTCAGAATCAACGCATTTTTCACGTTGGTATTTTCAATTATTTTACGCATCTACAGCAATTTTCCATATGCCTCCCATTCCCATATATTTTCCTATCATTACCTAATAGCGCCAAAAATAATTTTCCTACTTTATTCTAGCATCGATCATACCATCATTATCTACTCAATATTCATATTATGTATACCTATTTCATTATTCATCACGCACTACACGCTAATAAGAATTTCATTCAATAACAATCTTTTCGACTTTATGACCTAACAACGGTACCGGAAACCGAACGGTTATAATTCGCAAACCAGTTTTCCAAAATACATTCCCTACTTTCGCCCTCATGACCCAAAAATGCCGACCAAGCCTCGCAACAGTTGGCTAATACACAGTTATTTCTTACAAAGTACGGATAATCATATCAAATATATTCATCTCCTGGGTGTTCCTGTCTTCCTTTTTTTAATGAAATATTTCGCGCGATAAGAGAAGCGCGTTATCCCCGAAATTCACGATAAATAATCCGGTTCCTTCCTTCTGTCTGTTCTTTGAGAAAAAAGAAGAAAAAAATAACATGGCGCCGAAAAACCCGAGACGAGAGAATTATGGGCAATGTTTCCGAGCGTTTGCTGATAATAATGCAACGTCGCTTGGAATGCTAATGAATAGACGATTACATAAATTTCATTGATAACAACACATGGGAGCGGAGTTGATGATTAAACGCGGTGACGATCATACTATACGAATCCGAGTCCGATCGGAAATGCTATTGGGCGATCGAAAGTATCGGCGAGATCACACCGTGATTTCGCAATGTTTCGCCGGTTGAATCATACATTATAACCCACGCTGCGTCGCTTTGCCTGATTTTGAATTGCGCGTAAACCACGTACGGCAATTAAATGTTCGTATTTTTGCCCGCAAACGAAATCATGTGCAAACGTTTGTGTTGTTTTTCGAAATAACGGATGATTTGATATGTCGGGAGTATAAATAATTAACGAGAGTGGATTTTTATGATTGCATTGTGGGTTCATGGCTTTTTTGTTGATGCACGATTTTAGGTGTGAGTTTTGGGAATGACGTGATTGAATTGTCGGTGAATTTTTGAGTAGATTGGGAATTTTTTAGGTGTAGTTGTAGGTAGGATATGATAGATTATCAGACAACTTGGAGTGAGATAACTTTTTGATAGTTTCGGACACCGAGTTTGAAAATTGGAAGATTATGTAATTGTCTCTCGAACTGACGTAATTTCACGTTGAATTTTGGTTGAAAATAGAATTTCTGGACCATCTCAGTTGAGATTCCGTAGAATTTAAATTCAATGAGATTATCAGAATTTTTAGTTAGGGCTTTTTGGATTTGAGAATTGTTATTACTAGGAATGGTGGGTTCAGATATATGCTCAAATTTTTAATTCGCTTACTTTCCTCAGTTAAAACTCTTAAATTCAGACATTTTTGGAAAGAAAAAATATCCTTTTGCAGATGTGTGTATTTTTTTAAATTGATTTGAAAATTCTGCAATGTCCAAATATTCAGAAACTCTGAATATACATACAATTGTAGACTTGAAATAAAAAACTTTTGTAATAATCTGACTTGGAAAATTTCGTGAATTAAAAAGTGCCGCAAATAATGCTTTCTTAGTTTAAAATTTTTAAATTTAAGAATTATGAACTCAAAACGCATTTCTATGGAGTAATGTTTATCAACACTCAAGTTCACATTTCGAATTATGAGTGTAACAATAATTTAAATTCACGTTAGTGAAATTCACAAACTTTTCACATCACTTGAATCAAAGTTAAGTTGTACATTATTTTTTAATCACATATTGCAATCACTGAATTTTCCAACTCCAAAGACGAGGAATTAAATGTCTCTCAAGTTCCAAACGTTTCAAAATAAACGAGAAAATAAATAAAGTGTTCTATCATTCGTAGTCATAAAAATAACTCTAATTTTTGATATTAAACGAATGGTATTTAACGTTTCTCATTTTTTTAAATTGTAATTGTAGGTGGAAATGAAATATAAGTTTTTTTTGGTTCTCGTTTATTTCGTAAACGTTTGGAACTTGAGGCACATGGAATTAAAAAGTATATAAAATTACCAACATTTTTGATTGATTGATTTTCTTTTCTTATTTTTTATTACTTCACTGTCCAACTTTTAAAAAAATTCAAAATCTCTTGGTAACCGTCAATAAATAATGTCCAATTTTAAATTCTTAGAATTCAATAGTTGTCAAAAGTCAAAGAGAATTAAAAGGGTTAAAACTTGAGAATTTTTATTCTCAATTTCTCTATCTGAAAACTCTGTGACTAGAGAATTCGGGCAATTTTTAGAACAAACGCTTATTAGTGCTCGAAATTTTATAGTTTTAATTTTTATAAGATTTCCTAATTTTATTCTAGTGTCTTCAAATTCTGAAAGCTCTGAAATATCGATTTCCAAAAGTTATATTGCTTGAAATTTCGGAGATTCAAAGTTTCTAGAACATAATTGAAATTTTCGGCATCCCTAAGATTGCAACTTGGAAATTTATTATATTCTCAAATATGAATACATAGTCTTAAAAATTACCAACATAGAAAATTCTCATTCTACGGAATATTATTTGGAAAATATCGGTTTCCAGAATTTACAAATCTAATGAAATCGAAAACGTACCACTTGAAAATCACTAAGCATCAAAATTTTGTATTTTAAATCCAAACATTCGTTTTGATTTAGTAATTTTGATGAATTACACCAGATAGAAAAAAAATTTCAATTACATACATTTTTTATCGTTTATTCATGAGTGAGGAACGAATATTTTTTTTTAGAAATGAAAACATTTGTTTTTTTTTTTTAGTTGAAGACAAAAGTGTAGTCATAAAACTGTTCATCATACTTGAGAAATGAAAGATTGGTCTGAAATAATAAGAAAAAAAAATGCTGAATCTTGGAATATTCCTATGAGTAATCGAAAATTTCAAACAAATCATTGAATCGAACGAATCATTGTAAGTCATTGTCGAGATAAATTTTGAAACGAGACTTGATTATATTTGCAAATTTAGAAGCCATATTTTATCGTCGCGTCGTCATGTGGCATTGAGAGGCGGGCTTGTGTTTAACAATTCAACCGGATATTGCCGAATATGTAGCATTGGTCACGATGAACGCGACACTCTGATAATGCAAGTATGAAACGAATATTCTTTACATGAACGAAAATTGTAAAAATACATCACTATCTTATTAATAAAAAAGTCAAAATCGATAATAAAACACCAATAAAAAAATTATACTAATAGTTAAAAAGATTCAAGAAAATCCGTACTAATTTTTATGGAAAAACAATTTTTTTTTTTTTTGGATTTGAAAGTATCAGATAAATTTCTGGAAATTTTTTAATATTGAAAGATTGTTAATAGTTATGAGAAAATATGAATAATTCGTAGATTATTTGCATTTTCATATTTCTTTAAAGTTAATCAGTAGAATCGATAAAAATCAGTATACCATTGATACATTTTTCAACCACCAAGTAGAAGCATAATGACGAGTGAAATAGGAAAATTCGTTAGTAATTCACAAATCAGTAAAGTCGATTATATATAAATCTATCAGTGATGCATATCGAAAATGTTCAGTAACTCAGTAAAATATCTAGTATATAATAATTTGTCAATAAATAGTTGATCAGTGGAACCTACTTCAATAACAAGTCAATCAGTAAAACAGATCAATGGTTAGTTCAGTGAAACGTAATTATAATTCCAAGTAATTCAGTTTCACCTGGCTGCAAAAATTCAATAAGAAACAACCATTGAGTATTCATGTAAATTTTTTTGAACGATTATGAAAAATAAGCTTTCTATTTCAGAAATTCCATTTCAAAATTCTATTTAAAAATCAAACTGATGAATCTATTATCCTTTTTTCGGCCAAGACAAATTCAAGTTTCTAATTGAAGTTTTTGCAGCCGGACAACAGTATATTGTGCCAGGTCAGTAGGCAGAGTAGGGGTTATGGGGGTTCAAACCTCTCCTGGAAAAACGGTGGAATCCATTTTTATTTCATGTAAAAAGAAAAAAAAAAGAATAATGAATTTAAAAATCGATAAAACGACAAACAATGAATTAATATTCCAATCTCATGATGAATGATTTTAAAAATCATATAATCAATAGACATGAGAATAAAAAACTATGAAAATAGGTAAAAGCGGTCAAAAATGTTTTTATGTTCGGGGAGCACGTTTTTTGCGTGATTCATGGAGGGGGCGTGTCCACAGTGAAATCACGCAATATTGGTTTTACAGTCCACGGACTGTAAAACCCCGTTTCCTGGTCAGTTATGGCGTCGACCGACTCGTGATTGGCCAGAATCTGGCAGTCAATGTTTTTAGCTTTTGGAGTAGTTTG
>JAPYZL010158119.1:0-12856 GCA_030522825.1 Platygaster orseoliae
CGTGACAATTATTCTTCCTTCATATCTGTGTTTTTTTTCTTTTCTTACCTCGTATCAGTGATTTATTAATATTTCCCTAGGGAAGAATGATTTCTCCCGATCATTCGTGAGTACCCCAACAAGTGGATTTTGTTCCCCATTCCATGCAAAACAGTGGCCTTTTTTGTGGATGCATGGGAAAAATATTATTCTTAAAATATGTAAGTTATTTAAACTTGCGGAACACTTTCAAAATCGAAATCTTGATAACGTAACTCAATAACTTAGAAAATTAAATTTTACTGTTGTATATGGGTCAATCTATGTCAGATTTACCATCAAAATTTTGATTCGTCTGAAAATTTTTTTCCGGGTTGTTAGAAGCAAAAACACCGACACGTATTTTTTTTTTCAAAATCGTATCGGAAATTTCGGAAATATGCATTAGTTAGTATTTGTAATGAGGAAAAACAAATAATTTTTGACACGACATAATTAAAAAACTATCAATCGTATGAGGATGATTTTTTCGAATGCACTTGTCTATCGTACAATCTTTTTATTTTTCGCTTGAACGAAATTGTATCTTGTTTACAAATACTCAGTTTTTAATATATTAATAAACAAATAGCAATATTTCAAAATGGCAGGTACATCTTCGAATCGATAAACTCTTGCTGTAATTTTTTCAAATAGTGTAGACATGAACGAGTAAAAATTTCAGAGTGGCAAGTTGAAAACTTGCCACTCTGAATTCCGTCGAGTGAGAAACCTGCAAATAACCTGGAGTAGAAATTTTACTCTAAATAAGTAAAATTTTTACTTCAGTTTCATTTTCAAGATTCTTACTCTAAAGAATTTAGAGTACGTGAATTGACGAAAATGATATTTCAGGTGCAATAAATTATACTTCGATTTCATAACTTTTAATTTTCTAAAAAAATTAAGGGATGTGACAGTAAAAACTGTCAACTACAATTTTATATATTTCAATGAATTTCCCGTATGTTCTAATTAACAATTATCCATATTCAACTCCAGTAATTTTATTTTTTAATAATTAATCACCTTCTTGAGAGAAATCCAATTTTAGAGATTTTTTTCAACTCAGTGATTATTAAAAAAAGTAGAATTTACAGAAATGCTTGAAATAAAAATAATTTAAAATATTTTTAAACATATAGTTCTGGAAATGTAGATAATAATTCATGTTACAGATAGAACTTTTGTAGAAAAACAATTTCTACAAAATTTGAATAAATACCTACACGACATATAAAATTTCCAATTTAAGAACATCAAGTTCTAAAAAACTATAAATAGAAATTTCTAGTAATACTAAAAATCTAGAAAAATAGAAGGAAAAACGACAAAAATCTGCAAAGTATTACAAAAAAATATAATATGAGAATACAAGAAATCTTTAATAATAGTAGAAAAGTTTGTAGAATATTCTACATACTTGAAAAATAGAAGAAACACTAGAAATCTTATTTAAAAAAATAGATATTTATGATTTTCTAAAAAAATTTTTCAAACTTCAAATCAAATTATTTGCATTCCGATACCGAAAACACGATCCTTGATATGAATCGTGAGAGACCTAGCGAGCGAAAATTGTCGAGATGGGTTTTTTGAAACAAGTAGAGAATATAATGTAGACAATTTTTATGGAAATACATTTTAAAACACTAAAAAATTATTTACTTTGTATGAATACAAGAAATATAAGAAACAATGATGCAAGACTCCGAAATCATTGAAAATTCAATATCATAGCGTCAAATCTGTGTAGCAGATAGTTTTTTTTCCTAATCTACAAAAAACTGTAAATTCATGAATTTTATAAAAAATTATGAAAATTACAAAAGTGTTTTAAAAAAAACCTTGACCCGAGAGACTAACAAATCACAAAAACCAAAATGTAGACATACGATATAAACTTAAAAAATTTGAGACTCTGTGCTCCGAAACTTGTAAAACACTAAAACCCCGCAATTCAAAAAAATTCAGGAATTTTTTTTTCTCATTTTTTATTACTTACTACCTTTTTTTTTATGTATCATTTTGTTGCGACACGCTGCGTATAAAATTGATGTTATACATACCGGTTTTTGCGCGCGTTTATATGTGCAGCGATTCCGCCAGCGTCTCAAATTCGAACTCTTTTTTCCACACTACGTCTCAACTGCAATCAAAAAAATGAAGACCAAGTTTTTTAATAATATAAACACTATCTGAAACATAATTTTTTTATGCATACCAGTTTTTTTGTGTGATGAAATACTCGCGGGAAGCTCCCAAATTGTCCACAATTCCTGATCAGCTGATCACCTTTCTCCCAACGCACACTGCTGTCTCTCGTGTCTCTGTATCGCACACATGCATATATCTACACCAATTGAAACAGCGGTTTTTTTTCTGCTCTCATGCACTCTCATGTATTAAAATTCGAACATTGTCAATAGAGTCGTCATGACGAGTCTTCATATTTAAAACTAGCTCAGGAAAATTTTACTCCTGTAACATCGCAAATGCGTTAGAATCTACATAATTATAGACGTAATCATTAAAATATGCAATTGTAAGTGACGAATCAATTCACGACTCAATTGCCGACGTAATAGACGGAGTCGTCTATCTAGACGTTATGACGAATCGTCAAAATTAAAATAAGTCTACAAAGCTTGAAAATGGTTTGATTCGTAAAAAAGTTGATTGCAACGATACATTAATATTCTTTAAAAACATAAAAAGACGACGAACATAATAATATTGCATTCTAAGTGACAACTCAAATGACGACTCAAATGCCGATGCCGAGATGGTTTATCGGCGGTCATGACTCAATCGCCGACGCAAACGACGGAGTCGTCTATGTAGACGTTATGACGAATCGTCAAAATTAAAATAAGTCTACAAAGCTTGAAAATGGTTTGATTCGTAAAAAATCTGGTCACAACGATACATTAGTATTCTTCAAAAACACGCAAAGACAATTTATCATAAAAATATGTAATTTTAAGTGACGACTCAAATGCCGACGTCGGCATGGTTTGTAGGGCAGATAAAGAATACTCAAATAGTGGAAAAGTTGTCTTTACCTCCAGTGAAAATACACTGCTCGGTGCTTGCTGAAGATGCTATAAAGGCTGCTATTCATGATTATCAAAGCAAACAAAGTAAAGGTGTACGTTGAGAACTAAAGCATGAATCAATATCAAGAAGCAGGCGGAGGTGAAACTGTAAAGAAGAATAGAAAACTTATCACTATAACTCGAAATGCAGTGGAAAGGATAAGGTATTTAATGCATCAAAAGAAGCATGCTAACCTTGAGAAACCGGAAGAAGCGATAGGAATAACAGTGCTAATTAAACAATAAGTATTTTCTGATTCAAAATATGATATTGAATATGCGTATGATACTCGTGCTTTAGAGTCGATAATTGAGAAAAACTGCAGTGATGATAAAAAAGTTATAGTGTTGATCGATCCAAAATCTGTCATGTTTATCATTGGCTCAGAAATGGATTATGTAGATGAAAAATTTTCATCGGCTTTTGTTTTCGAAAATCCTAATGAAAAAGGAAAGTGTGCTTGTGGAGAGTTTTCAACAACTATTCTACATTGTTTGAAATTGAACCGACTTTCAATATCAGCTTAATAAGTTAGAGAAAAAATACATTGAGCGAAGCAACACTGACATAAAAGAAGGACAATCTCAAAATATAATAAATATTAACAAAGCTTTTTAGGTGCTACAGTCGCCACTGGAACGTGCCAAGCATTTGTTGAATCTTTGGTGTGGAAAGCCCAAAGGATCATCCAAATGATGAAATATTAAATGAATCAATGGAAATAAGAGAATATTTGCTGGACTGCGATGATCTACAATTTGCAAGTAAGATGGTTGATGATAACATAAAAGATTGCACAATACGACGGGAAACAAGTGCCCGAGTTTACAGACCCTGATTCCTACTATCAAAGTCAACCTCAATGGATCTATGGAACTACTATTTGACTCAGGTGCATCCCCGTGCTTATTAAAACAGAAGGTAATTAGCAATCCACTCCAATTAACGGAGATGTTGTATTACACTTTGTTGGAATACCCCCAAACGTAATCCAAACTCTAGGAAAGGTCAACATTAATTGTTTTGGATACCCAACTGATTTTCATCTCGTACCCGATGACTTACCGATTTATCAGGATGGAATTTTAGTTGCATCATTTTTCGTACATCATAAAGCAAAATTAAATTGGGCTTTCCCAATTTGGGAAATTGGGCTTTCCCAATGAAGCTTGGAATTCGAATGACTAGAAAAAAATTTTCAACAAAAGGACCGAAACTACTATTCTATCTCTGCTAGAACTCGCACTGTTATTCATATCAACTTAAAAGAAAATCATCTCACGGAAGGTTATATTCCACGTTTGGATGCAGGGGAAGGTATATGGGAAACGTTATAGTATCAGATCGAAATGGACGAGCATATATATCGATTGTCCATAAAACTCAAGAATCAATCAATGTACTGGTACCAACTTCAGAACAATCAACGTACCCGCAACTAAATAATTGAAAGCCATAGCCAACCAAAAATTTACTCCAAAACAGTTGCTTGTTACGCATTAGGTGAAAAGGCTAAAACGGTTCAAGATCTACTGAATCATGACAATCTCAGTGAACATGACATCTCAGAAGTTGAAAATCTCATAAAAGCAAGTGCTAACTGCTTTCATCTACCAGGAGACAAACTAACAGCTTTTACCAAAATGCTACGCGAGATGATAAACCCATTAATACGCGTCAATATCGCTTTCAACCGATACTTAAGGATGATTTCAATAAACAAGTCGCGGAAATGCTGGAAAGTAGTATTATAAAAGCATCCAGTTTCCCATACAACACGCCTGTTTGGATCGTTAACAAAAAACCCGGTCGAGATAGTTAACCAAAATGGAGAGCGGTTTTGGATTTCAGAGCCCTCAACGACTTTTTGTATGAGATTTCTACCCTCTCCCAAACATAGTGGAAATTTTGGACCAATTAGGAAAATAAAGATATTTTTCTGTTTTTGATTTGGCATCTAGGTTCCACTAGATAAAAATGGATCCAGCAGACGCTGACAAAACCGCTTTCTCAACCCCCCAGGGACATTAGGAGTTTTTGACGCATGCCATTTAAGTTGAAAAACGCCCCAGTGACCTTCCAACGATTAATGGATCTAGCTCTTACTGGTCTCCAAGGAATAGAATTATTCGTATATATGGATGATTTTGTAATTCATGCCAAATCACTTCTAGAACACAAGAAGAAATATACATTTAAACTTTATTCAGAGATTAAGAGAGGCAAATCTCAAATTACAGCCGGACAAATGTGAATTTCTTCGAGCAGAAATAGTTTATTTAGGCCTTACTATATCCAAAGAAGGGGTAAAACCAAACACTAGAAATTTACAAGCAGTAAATGATTTTCCTCTACCCAAAAACATCAAAAACTTCAGACAATTTTTAGGACTGGCTACGTACTATACGCGATACATCGATAAATATTCTGCCCTCTCCAAACCCTTAACAAGCCTTTTGAAGAAGACCAAAATTTTGAATGAAAAGAAGAACATGAAGAAGCATTCACGTCTTAAAAGAAAAACTTCAACTCTTCTATTGTCAAATTTGTTCAAGAGCGTATAAATAAGTGAATCGCAAATGACATAAAAGTAGGTATTGTATTTCTTGGTAAAAAAGCTTTCGATGTAGGGAAAAATAGATTTGACTCTAAAATTATCTTAAAAATTGAAAATAGTAATGAGATCACGTTAAAGTGCGTAGGAGCTTTGCTTGATTGTATAGATTTAAAAAATACGATAAAGTTCAAGTTTTTTATAGTCAATTCTATAATACCTTCACGCAAAACCCGATGTTGGAAACAATAATACCATGGAGTGAAGACTCATCCTTGGTTGACAACTCTCTGGCTGCTCCAACGGTAGATTACGGCTACGAGTATGAACCACAAAATATTGAATTTATTTTATAATCTTTGGTTCAAGATTATGTTGTAATTGCTTTTCACTCTGCTTTACTTTAAAGTACAATAAGTAAGAATAGTGCTAGGATGGTTGCTATCCTAGCTATCAGCAAAGAGAAACACTAAGGAGATGCTGAACAAACTATCATTGCTTTATAATCGTTATCGTCAAGCAGCAATTACAACTCATTTCATCGAAGTGATAGGTGGTGCAGAGTCTTTAGAAAAATCTAAAGAATAGAAAATGAATATATTTCATATTGCAGCAGATATCACTAAATTAATAAAAAAGCAGAATCAAGATGCGGAGATTACAATATATGAAACTAATAAGACTTCAGTTTCTCAGCGTCTATCAAAAATTGAGAAAAATCAAAATCGACAAATTGCACTGTAGGAATCAGAGCTATAGCAGGTAAGAACAAAGCTGCGTATATTTGTACGAATGATTTGAATGATCTTAGTGATACGGTAACCCAAGTGGTAGAAATGGCAAAGGATGCGCCGGAAGATCCGTGTATAAACATTGCTGTAAATCCTAGTAATTATATCTCTTCTGCTGATTTAAGTATCTCAGATAATAATATTGTAACCGTTGATAACCTAAAAAGAATTGCTGAAGCTGCAGAAAATGCAGCCTTTGCACATATGAGTATCACTAATTTTGAAGGAGCCTCTTCTTCATACGCTTTAGTGAATACAGTATTATCGACTGTTTCTAGTTTTATTTGCTCGTTTAGCAAAGCAAACTTTACTAATCAGGTCTCTATTGTTGCTGGAAGAGAAAGTGAAATGAAGGTTGGTTACGATTTTGATATAGCATGTAATTTTAGTGATTTAAAGTAGCCAGATTAAATGCAAAAAGAAGCAGCAAAAAGAGCAGTTGATCAATTGAATTCACGTACAATTAAAACTGTTTAATTTCTAGTTTTTTTTTGAAAAAAGAGCAGCAAAAGGGCTAGTAAAAAGTTTTGTTTCTGCGGTATTTACGGGATTCTTGAGAACCATTTTTCGATGAGAAATAATGTTTGTATATTTGAAAAAAGTTTTTTACCTGATACAGTAAGTCAAAACCTATTAAAAGAGATAAAAATCCTTTTTTGATGTTTTTGGCCTATGGTCCTTTTTTCGCCTGGCAAGTCACATAGAGACAATGAAAACGTCAAAATTATTCACACTTGACCGAGTTTCTGTACTTCAGTGCGCTTGAAAAAGTTCACATTGTCAAATTTGAATAAATAGGTATCCTTATTTTATACTTTATAAAATAAACCTTATTTCTGATAGTTTGATTTCTTACGTGAGCTAAATAAACAGCACTTTTTGTCTTACTGTTATTCAAAGTGTTTTTTAACATTTAAGTTTTTGGCTTGTATATCTTGGCCCTTTTAGGCTTCAAAATACATATTTTATCAAATCTCGACGGAGATATTTTTAACGTTTTCCGACGTCAGATTAATAAAACTCAGCACGTTGATTATCGATAATCAATTTTTATTAATGTCACAAAAATCATCTGAGTTAACTGATACAAAATTTTATTTGGCTCTGAAAATCAAAATTTCAGAACTACTCATTAAATGAGAAGAGAGTGTGTGCTAGCTAAGATAAACACATTGAGTGTGTGCATATCTTTACTTTCATTACAAAAAATGTATGTTGCCCTCAATGGCTTGAAACATGATTACTGGAAAATAGAGAAAAAGCCTTTCTGAAGATCTTTGTTAAAAGTCATCAAAAATTACATTGATAAATTTTTAAAATGTACAAATTACAGTATGTGATATTTGTACTAATTAGTTGTAAATTATATCTGCGTTATACGAAGTAGAAACATCATTGAAATTGAAGGTTGTGATTTCTTTGTGAATATGTGCAATGTAACATTTTTATGCTCTTGTAATTTAAAGTAATTTAAGCGTTGAAATTATTGACATTTGAAATAAGTAGCTGGTAGTCCAAACCAAGCGTGTACTAATGTTTACAAAGATAATATTTGTCATGTGTTTGGTGATACAGCCTTATGATTAATTTCACATAGCTTTTTTTGAGTGTCAGCTCTTTGAATGATATTATATTTCCTGAAGAAAGTTTTTGCTCGGAATTTTTGAATTCAGTAGTCTTATGGCGTTCTATTCACAAAGTAAAATCTAATTATTTTCCGCTGCAGAACTTGAATCTCTCAAAAGTAATTAAACTTTGAAATGAGCATTATTTGAATTAAAAATTCGGTGCCTCAGGAATACCAAGATTTAGAAGTACTAGCGGTAAAATTACATTTATTTCAAAGAATTCACAAATTATAAAATGAATGGTGTATATATTTTTCATTCAACTTGTTTGTACGCTTTTGTACAATTTTCTTTGCTTGAGAACCAAAAAATTTTTATTTTCAAAATCAAGCGATTGAGATTGAGAGCCTTTAGGACTATGAAAATTGAACTTAATACTTTCGAAAATTAATATCAATTCATCGCTGTTATTTCAACATCGTACGACACTGAAAATTAGGACACTTCAAAATGTCGCGATCTTTTTATATTTACATTAAATTTTCATTTTATTTATTAAATCATTCGAAAAATTTTTTGAGTTGAAAAAATTTCAAGAACCTATAGGTCTAGATTGTGAAGTTGAATTTACAAAAGTTTTTTAAATCGGAAGAAAAAAAATGAAATTCGTAAAAAAGAACGAAATGATTAAGAATCAAGAAACTGAATATAAAGTAACTTTTAATTGCGTAGTTCAAAAACTCTCTAATTTCATGATACTGAAATAAAATTTATTATTGTCCTAGTTGAAGCTATCATGTTACTTTTTGCGGTTTTGATTTTTATGATCTAGATAGTCTATTTGGAATTTTTCACATTTCGTAACTTTTAGGATTTCTAAATTTTTTAAACTTAACTGCTCACATATGACATTTTTCGACCATGAAGTCTGAAAATCTTATGATTAAAATATCAGTAAATGGAAAAAGCTAAGTAAACAAAAATTCTGAAATTATTCGTTCTGAAGCAAAAATTTCTTGATGGATAATTTTTTTTTCATTCATTTTTCTTTAGCCATTTTTTTTCGTAATTTTTGATTAACTTTTTAGTACCTGCTGGTTCTTTACTAGTCTTTGCGAGAGTATATTGAACAAATGAGGTGTAGTATTTGTATGAAAAATTATTGTATAAGTTTTTATAGCAACTTATAATTGTGAAACTATTTAGAAATGTATAAAAAAACTATAGTTATCGTACATAGGATTGTGATAAAATAACAAAGAAAATTATAACGATACGAAAAATGAAGATGTGTGAAAGGAAAAATAAAACAATTCTTGTTTCTTTTTGTTGTTTTTGTGATTATCCTTCATAACTGTATATATTATGTGCTATTAAAGACTGTAAGAAAATGAATATATATGGTCAATAAATATGAGCACACTCGCTTTCTTGCTATTTTACATCATTTTTGCGATCTATAGATAAAAAATACTAACACACTCGCTTTTTTGTAATTTTTATCATTTCTGCATTCCTTTCCTCAAAAAAGCTAACGAGCATCAATTTTGTATAATGCTCCTTAACAATAACGCGGCGGTCCATTTTGAATAAGAAACACTGCGAAAATAAGATCGTCTGTCAATTTTGCGTTCGTGCTCGCTTTATTTCCGCGCTGAGCGACGGTCGCTTCCTTATTAACGCTGGGCGTCGCGATTTCGCGGACGAATTTCTCACAGTGTACACGAAGATAAAACGGCCATGACACTGTTATAACACCACAATTGCACAGCCATGTCACTGACATTACACCGCCAAAATACCACGATAAAACAGCTATGACACAGTTAAGACACAACAATGAAACAGCTATAACAAGGCTATGACACGACCGTGACGCCACGATAAAACAGCAATGACACCCTCAAGACACCACGATAAAACGGCCATGACAACGCTATGACAATTCGATGAAACGGCCGAGTAACTGCTATAACACCACAATAAAAAAGGCATGACACCGCCATGACACCGTCATAATACCATGATGAAACGGCCATGACATCGCAATGACACCACTGTCACACCACGATGCATCGGAAATGATACCGCTATGACATCACTATGAAACGGACATGGAACCGCCATGACGATGGCATGACGCCAAGAAGAATCAACCATGACAATGCAATGACACCACGATAAAACGGCAATGGCACCGCCATAACACAACGATGAAACGGCCGTTCCAATATAATGACACCTATATAACACCCCGATTATACAGCTATGACACCGCCATGACACTGTAATGACACTGCCAAAATACGTCAATGAAACAGACATGAAAAAGTAATGATACCACGATGAAACGGCAACAACACCGCCATGACACCACCATGGTACTCCGATAAAACAGCTATGAAACGGCCATGGCAACATCTATACAACGCCATGACAAGACGACGAAACGACCATGACACCCCGATCGAAAAAGTTTCCGTGGCTAAGCGTGGCCATTTTTCGCCTCAACCCTGGCCCGCATTGACAGTCAATAATCGATACGCCAATATTGGCCATTTTTCATGGCCATAGTTGATTCCCCATGTCTCGGATTAGCAACTATGGCCACTTTCCTGGCCGACATTGATTGCCGTATCTCGGAATAGCAATGCTGGCCATAATTAAGGCCAATATTGAATGCTAACCATAAAAATATGACATATCTTAGTGATCATCAATGTTTATATCGTTTATTAGGTGTTATTAGTTTAGTTAAAAAATTATTACTAATGGATCAACAAATACGGCGGCGGGAGTGTAATCGACTAAACGCAATCAATGCAGCCATCCGTTGTGAACGGGAATATCATAGAAGATTTATTCATCAACATAATGGCAATCGCATTGCTGGAGAAGGTAAAATTGTTAAACAAAGTATTGTATTTAAGAAATACGATCTTTCCTGATGATCATCAATGGTTTATATGCATAATTTTAATTCAAATTTTCAATTTTAGTTCATAAACTTAAATCCATAATTTTCAAGTGTTAATACAATGAAGAATTTACCGTTTATAAGTTGGGAATTTTTTTTTTTTCATTATTGACAATTTTATTAAAAATTCTCAATTTAATCTATTTTTAATATTTAACTAACTTTTTTTTTTGGATTTTTCTGTACTGAAAACAAAAATGATATTAAGTCGAATTATTTTAATAAGCAATTTTTTTCAAAAAGATTCTAGTTAAACATAAATCGCAAATATATTTGTAAATGTAAAAAAAAAATTAAAGATACTTTTTTTTCATTCAATTTCAATTAAAAAATAAATAAATTTTTCAGCTATCTCATAATAAAAAATATAGTTACATCATATTATTATTGTAACGACTCAAATATCAAGTAATTTACTGTCAGAAACTTAAAAATGTATGAATCACGATAAAATCGATAATCATAGAAAATTTCAATTATTGTGAATAAGTGTACTAATTTTGAGGGAAGATGCGACTCTTTAGAAATTCATATTTTCTAATATATTTTGTTTTTTAATGGGATACTTTTGATTAAGAACCTATGACATACCATTAATAATTTTCCTTAACTAATTTGAATGAAAATTTTTTCAACTGCAGATTCGCTAAAATAAAATTCCCGATCTCAGCAATTTTTATAAAATTTGTCTAGCTCTTTTTCATTTAAAGTATTCTTGTTAAAAAAAATAACAAATAATATAAATCATTGTACCCTAGTATTCAAAAAATTTTCTGGTCCATTTTATTACTTTTTTGTCGATTTTAAATACGAAGAATATACATAAAAGACACATTTTTTTAAATAAGAAAAGTTGAGTAATGTTAACAGCACGAAAAGTTAATATTGGGAATAAATATTTTCTCGCTTGTTTTGGTAACTTTTCAATATATTCAAATTTAATGAACACAAATATTTTTGAAGTTTATTTCAAGTTAAATTCTTAAAATAAAATGTTTTTCAACATGTGGCACAGCAATTCCAGCTGAAAAAAAAGTAAAAAAAATAGACGCATAAATGAATTCATAGTATATTTATTAACTTAACGAAGAAAGCAATAAAATCTAGTCAATACTAATTACAGGAAGTATTGTTTGACAAATTGTGCAAGTGCTCCAGCTATAAGGAAATTACAATTTCTGAATTTGTCGTTACAAATGAAAAAAAATTGCTTGTTTATTTGGAATTGCCAATATTACTTTCAATTGAGTCAATTTATTTCATTTTATTATTAGAAAAGTCACCTAATAATTATTCTACAGTATTCGCCATTCATAAAAGGATTTGTCACTGAAAGGAAAAAATTATTAGGTGCGCAACTAAGTTCTCGCTGTTGTGTCTAGCGATGGGCAATACTTTGAATGATTCAGATGTAAGAGTTTTTTTATAATAAAGTTACATTTTTATCGAAAAAACAGCGAGAACTTAGTGCGCACCTAATAAAAAAAAAATGTAAAATTTAATACATATAATAATCAATCACATAAGTTTCAATGTGAAATAGTAATAAATATAGAAGTATATACCTTCCCCCCCCCCCGCCCCAAAAAAATACATTTCAAATGTGAAGGTCGGCCGTCGCTTGTGAGTGCCTCACTAATGAAAAATTAGTGATATCGCTGGGGATGAAGGAAAATCGCAAATAAAATGCATGAGAGTGAATTTTTATCGCAACAGTAGATTTAAAAGTATTGATATCAAGTAGAGCGTCCCTTTTTATTGAAATAAATGACATTCAAAAAATATTTAAAAATACACGAGAGTAAATATTTATCGCAACAGTAGATTTAAAATAAGTGATATCAAAGAG
>JAPYZL010158146.1:0-10277 GCA_030522825.1 Platygaster orseoliae
ATGTCATGTCACGCCGTGATATCATGATGACATCATATGCGGCGGCAAATGTCTGCGATATGACATCACAGATCACGAATCGTCACGAATGTTTACTGGTTTACGTCATATGTGTTGTAATACTTTGTAATAAGTCAATGGCTTCGACAATACTGATTAGTATAAAGAACGACGTCTAGTTATATATTCTTATCTTATCATAAGTTTGATTATACCCATGTATTCATGTCGTATAATTATTTGTTTTTTAATTTTGGAAAGTGTGCAATTCTGATGTTATCCGAAAAATTGAGTCTCTAAAGATTTTTGTTTAGCAATATAGTGAAGTACCCGAGGCGGCTCCGACCCAGAATATTCTGTCAGTCAATAACGGTTACATGCAAGTGCGCGGAGGAAATGCCGCATGATTTCACCTAACGTCGCTTCTAATTCTCCTAAGTCTTCATCCCACAGCACCGGACTGCACTTAACGTCAACGTTGCGCGGTACGCCGTAACGATTATCTGGGAATCCTGCCAAAGGAATATTTCAAAGCTTGTAGAGTTGCGCTATTCTATATGTTTCCACAGCGGCAGTATACTTCGCAACTCTGCCTGCCATTGTCATTTACAATTTTTCAACGTATCTCTGAAACGAAATATCATCACTAGCAATGGAAATGAACGATTTTCCAGGTTACGTATCTACATACTATTCTCGTGATTGAGGTTAAGGTGATAAATTTCTTAGCTGAAAGGTTAGGTTATGCAGAAGAAGATTTTTCTCATTGTTGACTTTCTTCGAGGAAGAGATTAGGGTTTGAAGAGGACCAAGAGTGGAGTTTGGGTTAATTAACGCGTCGCTCACTGAGCTCACGTTTATTAGCATGTATTTCGAGTGTCAGTATGAAAGAACGGGAAAGTTGAAGTTTGAGAGTGTTGTAAGTAGGCGATGATAGTACTCGAGTTGCGGTTTCAGATTGAAAAAGGAAAAGGAACTAGCGTCCAATCTGTAGAAGCATTCACCAGATGTTGTCAAACTAGTGCAGCACCAATTCAACCACAAGTTGATGAATATTACTAAACAACGGGCTTTCCAAATAGTGAAATCCATTTGTTCGACTCGAAACCATCCAGGATACAAAGCTTCATCCATTACTTAGCTCCCATCTTGGAAACACCAGATACTTGATTTCCTTACCTTCGATTCCACGTCAAATAAATATGGGTTCCGTGGAATTGTGGCTTCAAACTTCATAATTCCCGGATTAGGAAATGCGAGATTAATCGTGTCATCGCTATATTCATCCAGGGGCCCGAATGACGGGGACGCAATAGGTCGATAAAATAAGGATAACTGCATGTTGCGTCTCGACACTAACGAGGGTAAGAGGCTTATCTCTGCTAATGTAGTCCCGTCGCGCTAATGAGTTTGACCTTCCAGCTACCTGTATCATGGGTGATGTAGTGGGCTTGTCCATATTCATGCCCAGCCATAATCCCCAAATGTTTTTAACTAGACTCCTTGAATCGATCATTCATTTCGCGAATGCCGTGGGGAGAAAGATAAAAGACTCGGGATGATACATGAAAAAGGAATTGAAGCGTCTGATTTAACTGATATTTTTTTGGTTTTCGTTTCGAGAGATATGATTTCCTTCGCAGATTTTTTTGCGAGGAGATGGAATCTACACCGAAAAAACTTTTTAATTAATCATAGTTCAGAACATCTGCGAGGTTGAGAGTATTTTTTGGTGCAGCGTGGCTGTGAATTTTGGGATTGAGCTCTGAACTGAAGGGCTTAACTTTCATTTTCAAGTTGAGTATGAGTATGATTTTTGTTATAGATGTACTTCACTTGAGAGTCACCTTCAAGTCGAGTTTACAACGTGGAATGAAATCTAATTAAAAGGTTATGACTGAATTTAAAGCTATAACTTTTCGATTTCGAGTTTATTTCAGGATCGATACAGAGTTCAAACTTTGAAAGTTTTGAACTGACTCTTAACTGAACAGTTGAAAGTTAAAATTTCACATTTTTTTTCGTGCTGGTCTTCTTATAGGAGAGGGGGGGAGGGAGGAGTGTCAAGTATTTAAAAGAATCGATTAGTCTACAGTTCACAGTTTTAGAAATTTCATCTGCTCCAGAAAATTTTTTTTTAGTCGAAACTATAATTCGGAAAATGAGGGATTCTTGTATAAAAATAAAAAAAAATATGAAAACGAGAAATAAGAAACTCTATTATTAAAAATCGCAGAATAGGAATTCTACAAGAAATAGTTTTAAATAGCTGAATAATCAAAATATTTTATAATGATTTAGCTATTACAAAAACTCGAATTCAATATTTTCTAATGCAATTCTGAAATTTTTATTTCAAAAATTTAAAAGCTAGTTAGGATTTTCCAAATTCATGAATCCGTTCATCTGAAAAACATGCAACTATGAACTTTCGTGATTTGGTATTTATATTTTTAAAGTATTAAAAAATGATGAACTTAAAAGCCTAGTCTTTTTTTGGCTAAAATAATTTTGAAATCATTAACTTTAAATTTTCAGAAATAAGACATTATTACATTTTTTATACACAACCCATGCTTTTTTTAAAGAAGAATTGTAGATACTAAAAAAATCAATAGTTCAGTACATCAAAATCTGCAACGTCAAGATTTAAAAAATTTCACATTCTTCCAAAACTTTAGGCATGATAACCAAATTATTGATTATTGCAACTTAATGATCTGTCATGAAAATTGAGCATTAGTTGCTAAAACAGAAGCTTTGGTTGTAGTAGCCAAAATTTTGGTGGATCTATATTTTACTAAATCAATGGTTGCTGTAACCAAACCATTTCTCTCTGTGCAGAGAAATCACACTTTTTCACCCTGTAAACTTGAAATAAATCAAGACTCGTTCTCGCCTTCGTCGCTTTCGAAAAACCTACCACCAATTTTTTTCCCCAGGTTTTCAAGAAACTCAAGGTTCAGTGGACCGTGATAACTCAGACGAATGCACTGCAAGGCGCATCACATCTGCAATGAAAAACAAGGGAGATCGCGAAAAGGAAGTGAAATCCGTTGTAATCGCGAAGAAAGGGAATCCCATAGACCGAATGCCAGATGCTGGAAATTTCTTCGGGGATCTTGGAATACCGAGGCTCGTGCCTTCAAGTAGAGCCACGGATTCTCGAGATTTTCAGAGCCGATTACACTCGTGGCTTCGGGTCAGCATCCGGGTGGGCTTGAGAGATAGGGGTCGGGGGTGGGGGGACGTGAAGGGGGAGGGGGCGATACCTCTAATATCCAAAGCTTTTATATTGCCTACCAGTCGCCGACAAGATGAAGGCAGAATTAAGATTAGCCGAAGGCCACTCGAGTTGAAGAACAGGGAAGAAGAAGAATAAGAAAAGGGGAAAATTAAGAGTCGATACTTTTTCGAAACTCGTTGAAAGTTGTAGCTTTCGCACAGGCGCGTACGCAGAAAAAATTTTCGGGGGGGGGGGAGGGGTTTTGTTGAATTCAATTTTTACTTCTGTGAACGATTTTTAAAATTTTCATAATTTTTCGACATTTCGGGGGGGGGGTTAACCTCCAAAACCCCCCCTGCGTACGCCCCTGCTTTCGCAATTACTACAACTTCATAAAAGCTCGAACTTGAATTATATCGTCGGGTCATTGGATTTTTGGGTTTTTAGATCTAAATGGGATGACTGTAACGGCAGATCGCGGCAGATCTATAGTCGAATAATTGCAGGGAGAGAATTTATTTCTTTATTCCCTAACAGTTTTAGACACAAATTTGTAAACAGTGACACATACGGTAACTTTTGTCAACAACCATAGTAACAAAAATGAAATTATAATACTTGAGACACGCAAGGGTGTAGCCAGGATTTCTATTATGAGGAGGCAAAAGTTTTCGTCATCGACCAAATCACAAAACGATATCATTTATTTATGTCTTATTATGTCGAGATATGTATGACTAATATTATGATATAATTTGATAAACCAAATTGGAACTGAATATAAGAAATTGCATTGCCAATTTTTAAAAAGACCTAAACCTACCAAAATTTTATAAGAATTCAAAAACATTGAAACTTGGAAATCAAGCTCAAAAGAATTAATACAGAAATTCATGAAAAAAAAAAAAAAAACAGATAATTTTTCGTCATACAATTTCTAAAAAATACTGAAATATATTGAATTCTATGAAATAATTGCGTTTCCGAAAAATCTGCACTAATGGCAATGTATAAAAATTATAGAAAACGATAAAAAATCTTATAAATACTAAAATCAAAAGAAAACTTAGGGGATACATAAAAAATACTGAAAATTAACGTACACCTAAGTATCCTCAAAATCTATGAAATTATCTAAATCTATCGATATTTACATTCTAGAGCATATAATTTTTAGAATTGATTTGTGGACATCTATGAAAATACTAGAAATCTAAAAAAACAATTAATAATTATTTAATTTTCGTTAATAGACAAAAATGCGAGAAATACTGTAGAATCTTTTCATATAATAAAAATTTAAAACAATTTCAGAATTTTCGTTTTCCAAATTCAAAATAATAATAATTCATATACTAGAAAACGATGAAAAATCTTACAAATACTGAAAAAATAAGAATATTCTAAAGAAATATAACAAAAACTTAAAATTAACGTAGACCTATTTATCGTCAAAATCTATGAAATTATCAAAAATCTATCGATATTTGCATTGTAAAGCATATAATTTTTAGAATTGATTTATAAATATCTACGAAAATACTAGAAATCTAAAAAAACAATAAAAATCCTTTCAATTTTCGTAAATAGACAAATATGCTAGAAATACTGTAAAATCTTTTCATACTCACAAACCATATGAACAAAATTTTCTTAACAATAATATTGTTTTACGAAAAATAGATGAAAGTGAAAATTAAAAAAAAAATTCATACTTATAACAATTTGTAGAATTCAAAACAGTTTCAGAATTTTTAACTTTTCTAACTCAAAATAATAATTATTATAACTTCAGAAGAAATTTTTCTAAAATGAAATTATATTCATAAATGTTTGACTATACAACGTAACCAAACATTTTATAAGTAATGAAAATATTAAACATTACCTAACAATGATAAATAATAAATAATATAACCAAAAAGAAATTTCAACACTATATAGCATATTAAATACTTAAAATCTGTGTAAAATGATTTTCTCAAAAATCTTCAAAAAGTTGATGTATGAATATCCAAAATGAGATCATAAAATCCGTCAGGTTGTGAAAAAACACTAAAAATAAAAACATGAGAAAAAAAGCTCTCAGCTCAGCTAATTGAAAATCACAAAAATTGAATTCCATTATGGTTAAGATAAGTTTCCGGCTTTTTTACTATTTTTTAGAAACATTTTTAAGTATTGTAAAATACACTGTCTTCCAAAAGCTTTTGACACTTATATACATGTATTTGAAAGTTTATTGTATTATCTCAATTGTCACAAACATTACATAAAACACTTTTAATGATTCGAAAACAATTACGTCAATTTCGTACCAATATTTAAGATAGTCACGTATAACATTGAGTAAAAATCTAAAACTTTTTTTCATTTAAACTACTGCTCAAGGATTTCCATGGCTAGAGCTTTCAAGTTTCATTTTGTTTTTCAAGTTTATTATACTCTTCTTTAAAAACAATCTAAAAGTTCGCCTGAGAAGTTTGAGGTCGTTTTCTGATTTAATACTTAACCTATTCTCAAAGCAAAACTATTGTCAGTTTCTCCTTTTTTTTACAATAATTTTGGCGATGCCCCAAAGTAATTTTCGGATCATTACCTTGTACTCAACAAATCCTTTCACAAAGGATTGTGCTGAGACATTTTTTTGTTTTCCTTAAAAATTCTCATTATTCTGGTACGTCTTTTTTAATTGAATTTCAATTCGGTTAACACTATATTTTTTGCTGACGAAAAAAAAAAAAACATTTTTTTCTGCCAGGAAATAATGACTGTCCCTCGCGCTATGGAAATAGTGGGGGTAGCGCGTAAAGAGAAGAAGCGTTAAATTACGTTAATAAAGGGGTCTGAAAATCGGGCATTAAACACGTTTTCGAGTAGTTAACATCAAGTCAAAGGGGTTGTCAGTCTTTTGTGCAACTAACCATTAGTGTATTACATTCGGAATGACTTCAAACAAAGTGTACGCTATTTACGTGTCCTCAACTGGAAAACGCCGCTCGCAATATTGGCCTCCCTCAAAATATTATTTGGGGAATTGTTTGAGCGAAACGTGTATCGTCGAGCTTTCAAATTTACGACAGTAACGTTGGGTTTTATAGGGATGAAACGAAAACTCAATGTCCATGGAGAATCGTTGAATTAATTGAAATACGGTTGCGAATTTAAAAAATTTCAAATCAAAAGATATTATGGAATTCTTGTAGAATAAGCGATTCAAAATTAGCGAAACATCAAATAAAACACATTGGCGAAGACGAAGACTCTTTCTTTTTTCGGAATAGCAAAAAAAAAAACATTTTAAAAGTTTCATCGAACAAGCTATCAAATCGGATAAGCTTCCGTGAAAAACCACATCAACAATCGACTCTGAATAATTCAATCGCTACGTCTCGAAGAGATGCGACTCGAGGTGAGAAGTTGGAACCGAGGGAAAAGTCGTTTTGCATTTTATCGTCTCATTGAACTTCATGAATATGCATCGGAACCAATGGCAAAGCCGGAGATTATTCGGAAGAACGTGCTAAATGAAAAACTAATTTATAGGGCCGTTAAATGTAACCATGTACTCTCATTTTTCTTCTGTTTATAAAGCCCCGTCTGACGCTTGGGCTTTTTTTAGCTTTTCATTTGGCTTTTTCCCGCGCCCGGAAATTCTTTCGCGTGAATATATACGAGGGATCGAAAAAACCTCTCGTCTCTGGATTTTTACGAACAAATTTTTTAGTCCAAAGAGTTGATAAATTAGCTGCGCTTCAAGACAATTTTCAAGACTGACAAAATTTCGACTTCAATTTCGCTTTGCAAATATTTGATTTTCTTTTAAGAAGATTATAAATAATTAAAAAGTGTTTTGTACTTTGGATGTTTTGTATTGGATGTTTTGTAGTCCATCCAGTGGTGCATAAAAAAAACCTCAAGCCACGACCTGGACATTCCGAAACTCGAAGTGGGAACATTCGAGTCCTGTCGCACCTTCTCCGCAATCCCATCAAGGATTTGCCCAAGGATGAAACCCCTTTTGTGCTGGTAATGAAAACACAAGAATCTGAAGAAGGGAATTTCGCAAACGTCGGTATTCGAACGGTTTCATCCGGTGCCAATGTAACTATTTCGCGCGCATTGGCTTCAAGGCTTTTGTCTTGGGAGTCATTGTGTAGGAGCGTGTTTAGCTTCATTCAAACAGTTTGCATTAGCCAGTGTTCCTGACAAAGGCGACGCAGCAAGCATCTACCGTTGTCTGATTCATCGTGAAATGCGCCACGAAGTTTTGAATGCCCGCCAAATTCTATGCTGAGCCATGCGCGACGTGTCTTCTCGAATCTCGACAAATGTAACCGTCATTTTTCAGCATCAAGAGCTTTCCAGATTATTTCGCGAGATACGGCGCCAGTACATTTTCATGATGGTTAAGCATTTTTTTCGAATGCGCCGAGCACTGTGAATTTTTCACTTCGGTTTGAGTGCAAGTCACTGTCACTTGAACATGCAGCAAAAAATCACTTTGGAAAATTGGACGCGCGAGTTCAGTGGGATTTAACTTTTGAAGATGAGGTAATTGTGAGGTGATTATAAGTGAGTTAGAGTTGACTACGAGTACTTATGACTTACAAGGGTTCAGGAATAAATTTTTTGGAACGAGACTGGAAAAAACCACGAATGAATGCTTTGATTTTTCTGAGGATTTAACGATTTGTGTGAGTTCTTAACGTTTTTGCAGACAAAGATTCCGGATTGGTGAAGTGTTAGAAATTTCCAGCATTGTTTGAGAAAACAGAATTAATTAAAAAATATTCGTAAAAATTATAAGATGATGGTCAAGATTCTGGCAAACTTGTATAATTCATGGATTGACATATAAAACAGTGGCGGTTCTAGGATTTGACTTTGGGAAAGACTACAATTCTTCATTCAATTTTTTGCGAATATAACTAGTGGCGTAACTACACCTGATTTGGTTGTGTTCCACTCCGGAAAATAGGTCCCTACTTTCATAGTTCCCCCCCCCACCCCCCACAACCCAATGAATTTCGGCTTTTTTAAAGTTTTAAGATATTCAAAAATGTCTAAGACACTTCTTAAGGTGACATATTAAACATTCTAAGACATTTCCAAGTGTCTTAGTCGGAATTCCTAGACGTTCTCTAATATACAAGACACTTGCTAAAGTGTCTTATTTCAAATTTCCAAGACACTACTTTCGGTATTTTATTGGAATTCTAATATAATTTTAAGCTTCGAAGTCACTTCTTGAAGTGTCTAATTTAAAATTTGCACACACATCTCGAAGTCACTTCAGAAAGAGCCTTATTTGAAATTTGAAAACCTCATGAAGTTTCTTTATCGAAATTATAAAACACTTTCAAATGTCTCAGACAATTTGTCAAAAAGTGTCTTTTTTAAAGGTCCAATATATTTAGAAATATTGTCCGAAACACTTTTCAAGATGTCTTATTTGAAATTTGAAGACACTTTGAAGTGTCTTTTTTGAAATTTTTTGACACTCTTGAATAACTAAGACACTCCTCAAAGTAGCATATTCAAATTTCAAAGTCACTTCAATGTTTCTCATACGGAGCTATAAGGTACTTTTGAAATGCCAAAGAACTTCTAAAGGTGATTTATTTGTATTTCCAGACATTTTCAAACGTCTAAAACACTTTAGAAAGTGCCTTATTCGAAATTTGAGGACTTTCTGAAGTATCTTTTTTGGGATTTCAAGACACTCTTCAATGTCTCAGTCTCATATCTAGTGTCTTTTTCAAACTTCCAAGATATTAAGAAACGTCTAAAGCACTTCTCAAGATGTCTTATTTGAAATTCTAAGACACTTCGGAGTAACTAATTCGGAGTTCTTTTAAACTTTCCAACATCAAAAACACTCATTGAAGTGTCTTATATTAACTTCTAAGACACTTGAATGTGCCATATTTGTAATTTCAAGACACTTGTTAATGTCTAAGACACTGCTCGGTGTCTTATTAGAGCTATGAAGACACTGTCTCTTTGACAGTTTAGAAAGTGCCTCATTTGAAATTTGCTAACCTTTTGAAGTATCTCTTTCTAAATTCTTAGATATACTTTCAAATGTCCAAGACACTTCTCAAGAAGTCTTATTTGAAATTCTAAGACTCGTAGGAGTGTCTTATACGGAATTTTTAGACTGTTTCGAATATCTGAGACACTCCATAAAGTGTCTTATTTCATATTCTAAGACACTTTAATGTATCCTATTCGGAATTCTAAGACTTTTTTAAATGAACAAGACACTTTAAAAGTGTTTCATTTAAATTTAAAGACACTTTAAAACGTCTAAGACACTTCCTAAAGTGCCTTATAAAAAATTCAATGACTCTTTTCAAGTTTCTGAAACACTTTAGAAAGTTTCTCATTCTGAATTTGAAGACCTTTTAAAGTATCTTTTCAGAAATTCTCAGTGTAAGTTTCAGTAAGCTTTCAACAAATTTTCATGTGAAAGGTTGAAACGTTTCACATGAAAGTTTTTTGAAGCTTACTGTACCATGTTAGTATTTCATTGATAAAAGTACAACGTTTGAATGTCAGTAACAGGCATTCCCTGCACTCTTATTCTCTGAAAATGCAGAAACATTTTGCATGTAACAAAAAAAATTATTGTGATACCGCGAAATTAGAAAAAAAAAATTGATCAGGTATGCAAAACTACTTCTTAAAGAAAAATGTGTGACGTTACAGTCAGCATAGACCTCCCCTCCCCCCATGTCACAGAACGTCACAATTTGCTGACCCCCCCCCCCCCGGGCCCCCCAACAGGGGGACGGTTGTATGGACCCACTCTCAAACAAAAAAACAGCGAAACATTAAGCACTGTATCATCGATTATTCGTCGTGAATTAAGCGCCTAAAATGAAGGGATCCTCGCAAAACGTTAATCGACAATCCATAGTTCCTATATCCAACGCGAACGATAGTTTAGCTACATCCAGTAAAAAACGAGAGAGAGGTGTGAGAGGCTAAAGAGCAGAGATGAAAAAGGAGGAAGCTACCTCACGGAAGTGGTGCGCGGACCTCG
>JAPYZL010158154.1:0-25595 GCA_030522825.1 Platygaster orseoliae
ACGATGAGAAGGTCTCGAGAAGTTGCTTTTTCAAGATGTTTGCCTTCTCAAAACCTTCTCGATTTCTCCTTTTTTCTACCTGGAAATTTCGACTCGGGTTGTCAGGGTTGAAAATGAATCCTAAGCAAGATCTACAACTTTTTCACAGCGTTTCCTTTCATAAACAATTAAAATGTCTTTCGAAGTGCTCACGAATGAATTTGTCATCAGCCAAACTTTTGCCAGTAACTTTTCTAAACGAATTGAACAAATAAATTATTTACACTTAATTACACGCGATATCTGTAAAATGAACAAAATTTTATCCAATCAACTTTATTGTACCAAATAAAAATCTTTAATTACAATTTTTTGTTTAATACTCATGAAAAAAAACCTACCTTTATATTGCAAAACCATTATATCAACATAAAAATTTTCAAATTCAATTCCCTACTCCTAACCAAACATTTTTAGCCACAAAACCTAATAGATCGAAGATCAAGCACTCAAGGTCATTTCACTCGATCGGTCTTTACAATAATACCAATTTTCGCTCATATTACACAATCAAATTTACACTCCGCACTTGAGGCTCATCTCAAATTTGCAATGCAAAAAGTGTTTTTAATTAATACGCTTCGATATTAACGATATTTCGATGCTGTCCACCCACGTTCTTCCCATAACTTCGGTTTTGTATACCCTCATTCGCGGTCGTGTGAGTTACACATTAACATACTCCACTGATTTTTATACCACTTATTTGAATAATGAAACCAATGTTTAGCATCTCGGAATTATTTGATACAGGCACTGTTTGTGCCGTCCTACAAATAAGGCTTTATGAATATTGAACACCCTAAGTGACGTGACGTCAAAAAACAATTTGAACGCCAAGCTCATCTTCAATATTTAACTGTGCACAAACTATTTAATTACAAAAAACTGCACTCGGTGTCTTTTCGTCCTCGAAAATTATCTCTACTTGATTTATACGACGTATTTATAACTCTCATTATCGTTGAATAAATTATACTTTACCAGTCGCTCCAATGAGTAAGAAGCTTGCGGCAAATAGTGTATACGAAATTTGCGGTTCCCCGTCATTTTGGCAGAAAAAACTCACAATGAGTAAAACGAAAATTTCTCACTCTTGCTCATGAAATAACACTTTTGAAGGTCCGAATCGTTGTTTTTTCCTTCGGATTTTTGTACAATGATTCGATTCGATGACAATGAAAGATATTGTTGATTTTCGCGCGTTCAATGACGACTGAGAGTTTTTATGTATCGTTCTTCGCGAATGCACAATCGTAACTAACGAGACGAGCTTGACTCGATCTACTGAAGGATTCTCATGTGCATAAACATTCGAGTGGGGCGCAATCACGTAGTTCCTCGTTTTGCTTCTCTTTCGAAAAAACAATTCTTGTACAATAGTCTTTCCTTCCTTCAGGAAGACCACTTTCCTTTTCCGTTTGCACGTGACTTTCGCTTGCGATTAAATTGCGCGAACCTTTTTCTGATCGATGAACATCGATCAAACTCAGTTCACATTTCCATAGTGATTTATATAGATTTAGAGTGTCTTAGGGAATGCTGGTCGAAATTTTAGGATCTATTATATCTATACTATAGGAAAAGTTGTGATTTATGCAGGAAAAGTATAAATAAGAATATTCATATTTATATTTTTTGATAGGTGCATAATTAGAAATAGGTTTGATATAAGAATGTAAATTTACAGTATTTTTCATAGGAGATACGATTCAAAGTAGTAGACCATAATAGTCAAATATTAAAAAATTAAGGATAGTATTGAAATCCTTAAGGGGGGGGGGGTAAGGGATAACTTCAAACAAAAAACACTTTTTTCGCTGATTCTTTACGGAGATACAGCTGAAGCAAATTTATTCAAACTTTTTTTAAATTATAAAGCATCATCTAGAGAATATTTTGTTAAATTTTTGTAATTAAATATTGAAAAATAAGCCAGTTACAGAGCATTTCCCAAAACGTCTTTTTTCAAACACGTTGTACGGTGAACACGATAACTCGGCGTAGAATTATCGGAAATCAAAAAAGTTGGTCAATTTACTTAAAGTAAGAGTTGATTCTCTCCCCTTAATCGTTAGAAAGTTATTATTTTCGTTTTTCAACAATTCGTGGTCTACTGAAGCAAAAAACGCGATTTTTCGCTAAATTTTCCGCCATTTTTTAAGTGAAAAACCACTTAAATATAAAAAAATCAAAAACGTAGGGGGGAGGCATTTTATACCATGAAAGTATATTCCAAGTTCGAAAAGAATCGGTCGAGTAGATTTTACAGGATCGTGTTCACGGACTCAAAAAATTGGTTTTCAGAAAAAAACGTTTATAATTTGTTTATTACTCTAAAAATGAGAAAACAAATTTTTTTTGTAACTTACACTAAATCATCAACTGATTTGAAATTGTGACACAATATTTTCGATACGTTAAACTTCAAGAAAACGTAAAAAAAGAAAATTGATTTTCTGAATCTGCTTATCCCTTACTCCTCCCTTAAATAATCTTTAAAATCTTCAAGTGAGAAAAAGGTTATCTTATAAGATTTTTCTAAAATTTAATTTTTTTGAAAAAATGAGAAAACTTTGTTCTGTTTTATACACAGAGAATAAAAGATTCAGTTGCTTCAACTGTATTTCTTAAATTAGAAGATGAGAAAGTTGACTTTACGGAAATTTTCGTTTGCTCGAACTGAAAAATTCAGTTAGCGTTATAGCTGCAACTGAAAAATTCAACTATGCTAAAGTGAATCACAATATGAAGGTTTTTTTTCACATTAGGAAATTTTCTGAATTCATCGTTCAGTATCAAAAATGTTCCAATTTGTAAAATATTAAATCTTGATATTTGTTTGATAAATAAAAATATTTCTAGTTTATAGTTCTACAGTCAAAAATCTACTGTTTCCATTTTTTCTGATTTTTGAATTTTCTAAAATCTATATATTTTCTGAATCTATATGTATAGTTCTTATGTTTATCCTTACGTTTTACATGAATAATTAAAGTATATGGATCAATTTACGTGGTTTTTACATTTGAAACGTAGCTTTAGTTTCAACAATACTATTTCTATTTTCGATCAAAAATATTTTATGCGTATTTTTCTATTTATGAGTCTAAATTTAATTTGTGACTATAAATTTGATACAAATTTGTATCTTGTAGAAGAACTCAATGTTTGAGAAATAATTACTCGAAAATTTTCAGTCGGATGAAAAACTCGCTGCAGGAATAATAATGAATAGTATTTTATGTCTACTTTTAAAAAAGTGTACATTTTCTTTGTGAGTGCAGAAAAATTCATTAAAAATTTCATGATTTACTACATTTGCAAAGAATAGATCGTTTTTTTCTTTTTCATTTTTTTCACATGACGAAAATTGATCTTTTTTCTATGATATGCAATTAAATATTTTATAAGTTATGAATTTTTTGGAAAAGGAATAGTAAGAAAAATGAATATTTTTTGATCAAGAATAGTAAAAAAGTTGTATAAACAACATCAAATGTACTTAGACTGATTCTCATATGTTTTTCTTCAAATAGCACCACACTATAAAATATCGAGTTTTTTTAGTTAGAGTTCGAAAAACCCTATCAATAAAAAGCGATCAATTTAATAATTTAAGCTTATAAATAAATAATGTAGCGAACAACACCAGATAAACAATTTTCCTGAAACTGTAAAATCATAATTTATTCATCTATGAATTTATTTAGGAGGGCCAAACATAAACCGCACCATAGATGAAGTATACTAGTGAGGATTTTCATTTTTTTCTGCATAACGTTTTCTTGATTAAAATTGTTTTTAACAACGATTTGTTACAAAGAAAAGGACCTCACAAATCATTGTTGCATGTCTACTTGCACGCTATTATTAAAATGCTTCATGTATGAATGAAACGTTATTTAGGACCCTCAAAAAAATCATAGAAGAATAAAAATTTTGAGTTATAAAAATTACCGTCAAAAAACATCATTCCAGACATTGTAGTATTTTTAAAAAATTATGTGATAAAATAAAAAATCTCAAGAATTTCCATCACATGCAGTAGGCGAAAATAAGTTAACAGGTTGTTTCAAAATATAAGTAACAATAGAGAAATCGCGTTCACGCATTACCCTTTCGTTTGATGAGAACTCGGTGTGACAGAAAAATAAGATAACAATGTTGCGTTCAACGCCTACGAACTACTTTGTTCTCGGTTTCTGTGAAACACCGAGGCAAAAGTAATTTTGATTTTCAAGAAATTCCATCGGTGGGAAGTAATACACAATGAAAATAAGAAAATTTCAAGCGTTTCTCTAAAGATGTGATTTGTAGATTTATTACTTATCATAAAAATCTATATAATTGTATGAAAGTCCATGGAATAATAGAAAAATCGGTAAAATAAATTCTCTACAGAATAAAGCAGTTATTTTAAACATATTTAAAAAATTCAAGGATTAAAAATATTTCGTGAGAAATTTCACTAAGGACTTTCAAAAATCTTCAGTGAAATAAACTTTGCGTCAATATAATTTTTCGGATTTTTAAAGTTAGTTAAATCTTCGCAGAATCGAGATAAAGGTTTATTTTAATTTATAGCAAGATTCTAAGAACTTAACCAGCTTCCAAAATTAATAGATAAACTTTTTAATTGGTTCCACTATTCCACAAAACCTGTAATTTTATGTAAAGACCTACTAATAATTCCCAGAATAAATCTGTTTACTAAATCAACATACTTAACAATTCACAAAAAAAATAACAAAATACTTGAAGCTCCATAATTAAGTGACTTTCGTCGACTTTCGAACTAATTACCCACCGTATTATGCAGATTTTCCCGTATTTTTCCTTCACATCCCTGATTGTTAGCTCAGAAACTTTATGTTTCGAATGGAAAATGTCTACACATTGTTTGTCGCATTTTTCATGTTACATTTTACAGTTAAAGCATTACACGGTCCAGAAAACGCGACAACAATGTCGTGCGACGAATCGCGCTCGAATAAATCACTTGCTTCCGCCATATCGAAACCCACTAAACATATGTAATCCGAACGCGACCGAGAAAATGGCCATTTGTTCAATTTGATCCTAACGGTACATTTTTTGATCGACTCATCTTCTTGTACAGCGTTTTGTGCAAAAAACGGTAAGAGCGCTCGCCATTATTTGCGGTCCAAATAATGTGGAACATGTATAAATCGCGTAGATTCAACGTCATTCCAAAAATTGTTTAGACAACCGAATCGTGAATATGTGCGTTGATTGTAATTATGCATTTATGCATGACCAAAAAGAACACTAATGGGATGAGATAAGATTTGAAAAATTCATGTTTCAAACCAATTACGCTCGTTAGATGCGACTGTGAATGGAAAAAAAAGGTTTAATTTTAATTTGTGACGCTGGTAAATTATAAGGGAATCGCGGAAGTCTCGTCACACATTTATGCCCCAGAATTCTGAGTTGTACGAGTACGCTTGCTAATTGTTCGGAGTGTTGAAAAATAACTTGCGTCGCGAATGTGTTTTATACATTTGAAAACGCGTTTTATTGGGTTTTTCTTATAGGTTGATAATTAACAGAGTTCTTAAAGGAATCAATAGTAGAATTTTAATTAAGAAATTGATTTTCTCCAATTGAAAAATTCATGTTGGTGAACATTAACTTCTTCATTAAGTTCACTGTTTTAATTTCACATTAACTTCACTGTAAACCTTGTAACAAAAAAAAATTTTTTTTTAATATTGGTAATTTGACTAAATTACCAATATTTGATTAAATATTGAATTATCTTCAGATTCCATCAACTTCTCTGAAACTTCAGAAATTTTTCCATCGTTCTTAAAAATTTCCAACCAATTTCAATGTTCTTACTTCTTCTATACTTACATTACTCCCAATTTTCTTAAGACTAATTACTTCCAATTTTCAATTTTCTTAAGGATTTCAAGGGTTCGAACCCCTCCCGAAATTAGAGTTAAATCATTAATTATTTCATGTAAAAAAAATCTCAATAATGAACTCAAAAATCATTGAGAATACGAAAAATCACAAAATAATGCGTTGACTTGATAATTATAATTTTAAAAAATCAGGTAATCAATAAAAATCAGAATACAAATAATGTAAAAAGATGAAAATGAATAAAAATGTACTAACTGAAATCTAAAGAACGTGAAAACAATGTTTCTGTAAATTCTTAAATATTATTAAAATTCAGGATTCTCACTTCACTACATTATAAATAGGAACAATTCTGGTTTCAGAAGAAAGATAATTTTTCTAGAAAAACGATCTCCATTTTTGTAAAAAGTTGATTTAGCAAAATAAATATAATAAATAATATAATATATAATTAATATGATGAATGATAAATGTATTAAGTTATAAATGTTCCGCAAGGACAGTATTGAAAAAAGAACATTTAAGAAATCGGGGCAATCCAGTACTTAAAAAAAAAACCAGAATTTACGAAAATGATGAATATGTAATAAAACTTTTAATTCTGGAGCATCAAATTCTATAAATTTAAACAGAAATTCTTAAACGAAAACCAAAAAGTATTTCGAATTATAAATAATACGAAGAAATGCTTTGAATATTAGAATTTTGTGAAGAACTGTTTTCTGAAAAATCTGAACGAATACGTACGATCTTAAAAATTCGAATTTAAAAATAACGTGCATAAAAATCTATGGACATAGGACTTGAAATCTATAAGAATACTATTAAATACGAAATTGTATAAACACTTCAAAAAGTATGAAAATATAAAAAAATCTCTAAAATATTCACAATCTATACGTAACTCTAATTTTCCCAGACATTTTTCGAAATACTGGAACTCTATTAAAATTAGAATTCTAGAATATCAAAACTTAGAATTCTATCTAGTAATCAAAGAATAAATTATAAATCCATGAAAATACTAGAAGCTCAAAATTGTTTTTCAATTACAATTATCAGCATCGAATTCTAAAAATCTGTAAAGTGATTAATAAAATTCCAGTAAATCTATAAAAATATTAAAAAATACAACAACATTGTATAAATAACATGAAGTACAGGAATTTCAAAAAACATTTTTTTTGGGAATCTTATGATTATCAATCTCTGACGATCTAGTTTCAATACGAAGATTTTCCGATCTTACGAATCCAGAGTTTTAAGAGGGAGGGGGGGGAGGGATAACTTGAAAAAAAAAAACACATTTTTTCGTTGATTTTTTACGGAGATACAGCTCAAGCAAATTTATTCAAACTTTTTTTAAATTATAAAGCATCATCTAGAGAATATTTTGTTAAATTTTTGTATTTTAATATTGAAAAATGAGCCAGTGACAGAGCGTTTCCCAAAACATCTTTTTGATAACACGTTGTACGGTGAACACGATAACTCGGCGTAGAATTATCGGAAATCAAAAAAGTTGGTCAATTTACTTAAAGTAAGAGTTAATTCTCTCCTCTCGGTCGATGAAAATTTATTATTTTCGTTTTTCAACAATTCGTGGTCTATTGAAGCTAAAAAAGTCATTTTCCGCCATTCTTTAAGTGAAAAATTACTTAAATATGAAAACAGAAAATTTTCAATAACGGAGGGGAGAGGCATTTTATACCATGAAAGTATGTTCCAAGTTTGAAAAGAATTGGTCGAGTAGATGTTACAGAATCTTATTCACGGACTCAAAAAATTGATTTTCAGAAAAACGCATTTATAATTTGTTTATTATTCTAAAAATGAGAAAACAAATTTTTTCGTGACTTACACTGAATCATCAATTGATTAGAAATTGTTACACAACATTTTCGAAACGTTAAACTTCAAGAAAACGTAAAAAAAGAAAATCGATATTCTGAATCTGCTTATCCCTTACTCCCCCCTTAAAGTAATATAAATTTTGGAGTCCCGAGTCGAACATTTTTTATTTTACATATAATTGAACTCGCTGTTTGTGATTTTTTAGTTAGTATTATAAGTTAAAAATCTTATCTTTTTCTAATACTTATGGTAAGATTCCTATTTCTTCATCACTTGTACAACTTGAGGAGTTTTCTGATATTATAAATTTCTACACAGTTTTCTGAAATTCCATGCTCTTAGAATCAGAATGTTCTAAAACTTTTATTTAGGAAAACAATATCAAGACAGATTATTCCAAAAAACCCCGCTTGAACATTTTTTTTGCCTTCGCCTCCGACCACCACTATCAACAACATTCATCATGAACACAACTTAATTTCTTCATAAAACATTCCCTTCAGCTTCAAATTGCAAATTCGCAGAATTAGGTAAACCAAGGTCGTGAAGTCGTATTTTGACGTAATCGCGATGCTTGTGAAACAACAATAAAACCGTCAAGAAAGACACCCAAACCGAAGAAGAATCCAGCAGAAAGAACAAAAGTGACGAATATCTCGCCCCGCAAGTAATTTTAGGTGTGGGTGCCCGCATGTTTTTCATGGTCGTTCTGCGTGGGCAATCCTGCTGTGTCGGACGTTCAGGAAATAAACAATGACGATGTAATCGAGCATCGCAAATAGCCTTCGATTGTCTTCCGCAAAATGAGAAATCAACAATAGAACAATGCGACAACTCACGTAACACTGCCTAAAGGCCCAAATTCCCAATAGATTTAATTTTTTTTTTTTTTTTTTGAAATCAACGAGATGACTTTAACTCATCAACGAATTATTCGGTCGAGTGGAGATTCAAAACAAGAATCATAAATTTTATCGATTGACCATGGGCTGGAAAAAAGTTGATGGTTAGATGCAAAAAAAAGTGACGATTTGGTCATGGGGTTTCATGATTGAAATGCAATGAAAATCGAGAGTAGTGGATCAAAGTGACCATTTTGGACGGCTGTTGCAATGAACAATCGTTGCGATGACTAAGCGCAGTGGACAAACTCTCACTGCCATGCAGGGAATGCCGATGACGTAAAGTTAACGACAGTGCGATAGTTCGCGAATGAACGTGGTTGGGGTTGATCTGACATCTGACATTAAAATTGAATTTGTATAGCTTCAGGAAATTCGACTGGGCAAGATAATAACGAAGAATACATATATTTCTTATCAAGAATTTAGTAAGAAAAAATAAAAAATGTTCTTTTTTTGTAACAGGTATACATATAACTTAGGTTTTGCATAGGAAAACTTCTAAAACTTGAAAAAAATTTCTTCTGATTGCTTGGAGCCAATGTGAAAAGTTCAGACTATTTAATACAATCATTTTTACTTATAGAAAATTCTGATACATGTAATGTGTTTCTAAAAAATTCAATTTCAATAAGAAATATTACAAAATTACAAAATACAATATTTTCTGGACTGAAATTTTTTTAGGATCTAGAAATTACGTTTATAAAAGAATCTTGAGTGTTAGATTCTTCAATGTGCTATAACTAAAAAATTTTTACTTGAATTTACAATATCGTGATCTTTTAGGATGAAATCTTCGATGAGTGGTTGTCGATATGAACAGGGATGAATTTGAATGTTGATTGAAAAAAGGCGAAAATGTGAATAATGCGTTTCCCGTGGACAAAAAATGCAGTGCTTGAATATCTATCAAAAAACAATCATTTTTTTCGAAATCACTTTTTCTTACTCTCGAAATTTTAAAATAAAAATTCAACTCAGAGTCTTGACAACACGTATTAATTCTGGCACAAAATCAAGTGTTAAAAATTTCAATGTTTTGAATTTCACTGAGAAAATAGATTTTGAGCAGAAACAAAGTACTCTTGATTATAATCGAATCATTTTGCAAAAATTCTGTATTTTTATTTGAAACTTTAATTAAATTCTTATTAGAATCCAAAATTATTACAATGATGTTATCGAAACCAAACAAATAATTTTTTAAGTGAAAAAAAAAATATATTGAAAAGGAAATTTGGAAAAAACCTTCAAAAAAATTCAGTTCATTGTAAGGTTTTCGTGGAGTCCTCCTATATAAAAATACTAAATCATAAAAAATTTACTGTAGTGAATGCATAATTTATTTCGTGATATTTATGATTTTCAAATAAACGATTGTTTTTATTGAGAATTACTTTAAAAAGAACTCTTGAGTAATTTATTTTCAATGAATAAAAATAATTTGTAGATTATTATAATTATTTTACAAAAATTTATATATTTTATTCTTTATTATTATTATAAAATTTTTTTAGATTTTTAGTTTTGAAACTAACGTTTGTATGCTTATGAGAATTAATACGAAAAGAATTCTTAAGTTATTCATTCTTAGAAAAATAATTTTGAAAAGAGTAATTTCCACTGTAAAAAAAGTATGATTTAAAGTTTACTTCTTAATCTTAGGATATTGTTAATCCACTGTGAAGTTTGAATATTAAAAATAATATATTTTCAAAATTTTGAGAATAAATATAAGAAGAAAAAAAATCTAGAAAGTCTTTAAAAAATAGAATTTTCATTTTCAGATGAATCTACTTCAAAATCCAAATACCATACTATTAATGTAGGAATTAGAAGATAAGGATCTATTTAAATTTTCCGATTAAAGAATAAAGAAATCTAAAAACTATTAAACTGATATTTATTCACAGAAACATTGAAGTTTATTGTTCAAAGTTTAGAAATAAGAAAAAAACTGCATCCCGGTATATGTAAAAAAAAATTGAAGTTTGAATACGGCGAAAGCAAAAGATTTCGTACTTAGTTGTATGAGAAATCAAATATTTTCAATTTCTATACTACAAAAATAATAAAATATAACCAACTTTTGTTTAACATTTTTTTATTATAGTGGATGGAATTTGAATGACTTCGGAGTAATGACGTGCAATCTTTTAGAATCTTATGAATTCTTATGAAAAATTGTTGTAAAAATATTTCAGTACTCTCAATTAATTTCACAATTCGTCTTCTAAATTTTAATTGCATTTTACAAAACATAAAGACATGGCCAAAATTCATGAAATGAAAGTAATCTTCGCTTGAGACTCATTCTACATACTGGAATTTTCAGTTGTTTCTGAGAAATTCAAAAAACATGCAGCTTACTATTTTATTTCGTAAAATTGGAAGTTTTTTCAAACTGCTCGAACCAATTGTAATTAGTTAGGAAACTTGACAATTCTTGAATGATATTTAGAATTTTTTTCTACAAAAAAAATTTTTATCCTGCAATTTTGCATTGCTCTTGGAGTTATTCCAAAAATTTACTGATCATGGAATTTTAACATGTTTTAACAATACATACTTATGCTATGTCGATTTTTCAGAAATTGCAAAAATTTGAATAAAATCAAAAAAAAATTTTATTAATTATTGCAACATGATTCTAGGACAAGTTCAGAAATATGTTTCTGTAATTTTTAAACATTTTAAATAATTGAAAATTTTTTGATTTTAAGATCAGTGTAGTAGAGAAATCTTTCAAGTTATCATTGAATGTTTAAAATATATATCTAATAATTACAATTAAAGATAATAAGCAGTTATAAGTAGCAAATTCTATGTTTTCATCAACAATCAAACATTTTAAGGAGTGAACTTTGTCAATTACTAGAAATAGAAAGTTGTGGTAATTGAAATTTGTTTTTCATTACAAGAAACGTTTTGTTAATAAATTCATAGCAATTTGCGTTTTGATAAAAAATTACTTTTTTTCTTTTTTTAAAAATCCCGCTCTTATACACAAAAATGAATCGAAGACGTTCAAAATAATTATGAAAACTATACCCTAAATGGAAAAGTAAATGTAATAAAAATATGAGACTCTTTTCGTGCAATAGAACAATTTTGCGACATCTATAACAGCTTTGCAGTCTGCAAATCTTTAAAAAAATTAATATTCCATTCAGATAAAATCTACAAAAACTATGAAAATTAATTGAATATAGTCAAAAAAACTTCAATCTAAATGCTGAAACCTAAAATTTTGCTAGATACTAATTAACCTTTTGATTCAATCAATCATGAATCCTTTTTTCGAAATCAACAAAATGTCAAAGTATTTTTGACTATCATCAATCTTCTCGAATCAAATCTATTTTTCGCAATAAATTTCATCAGCTCGCCATGTTGTATTTGTTTCACATTCGTGAAAAAAAAAATCATCGAAAATTCAAGAAGTTCGTCCAAAAGATCGTTCTATGACTCTAGAAAGCTCATTAATTCAAGCAGTCTTCCGATCCGATCGTCAAAAGACACTTTCAACACCTTAAAAAAACCCGGCTTATCATTATTCGCAAACAATGTTGAGTTCGGAATTCCCTAATATGATTCTCACGAAATGAGACACTGCTTCAATCAATTCCAAACAATCTTGAAATGAAAATAAATGATTGAATTCTCACAGAAAAAAAGGATTAGCTGTATCTGCAAAAAGATGCGCTGTTTCAACACAACTTGACAAAACAAATTTTTCTTTGCAGCAGAAAATTTTTTTTGTTACCAGAGCACAATCATTTTAGATTAAATACTGCTGGAAAAAAATTCGTTTGTCAAGTGGTGTTGAAACAGCACATCATTTGCTGGTACAACAAATCCTTTTTTTCTGTGCTCTAATGAAAATCATACCGATGATTTTTCATGCAGGAATAAACTCCAAACAGTTCAAAATTGTAATTAATGCAGTTTTATTCACCTACAAAGTCAACATTCTACGAAATACACATTAGAACACGTACAAGTTACAATCAAAAGCTGGTCCCACGGGAAATTTCGTTTTCTACAAATTAATTACTTTGTTATTTCCATATGATTTTTTTGTATTTTTCGTTTGCAGAAGAAAATATTACATTGTTAGGTTCACCGTTTCCACCACAAAACCACCTCCGACTTTCACCAACGTCGTTTTACCTCAAAGCTCCTCCGAAAAATCTTGTCTTCCCAAATAGGATCATCGGGCCAGCCTCCTGAAGACTCAGTGGATCCGCGTCTTCCAGCATCCCAGGAATTCCTCCTCAAATTATCCAGCGAATCGATGGAAAACCTCTTGAACTTGTCGAACGAACTTCTTCTACCGCTTTTCCCAAACCGGTCGTCGTGACCGGCCTCGCTCTTCAAAGTCACGTTGAAATGCCCTCTCACGGTTCCCGAATTCAAGCAGCTTTTCAGATTGCTCTTCGGCTCGATGTTGGGTGTGCAGAGACCAGAGAAACTCGACGGTTTCGGCAAGTTTCCCATGGACTTGGCAACGTAATCGCGGCGCAACGGAACATCCTTCTTCTCGTCCTTGAAGATGCGATAACTTCCAACTGACGAGGACCGAGGCGAAGTCTTTCGCAGAATGTTCGGAAAACTCGAAGGGTGAAATTCCCTCCTGGGCGAGGTCGAAATAGTGTAGCTCTCGTATTCCTTCTTCGGCACGTACTTTTCACCGCTCCCAAAACGACGAAACGCGCAGTTTTCCCGAAAATTTTTCCCGTGAATCTCGCAGCATCTGCTGTCGATGGTGTGAAAGTCGGGACTTTTGCGTTGCTGGTCGAGTTTCACGTCCCGGAAAAGCGCCTGGAGCTTTCGTATCGAGTTTTGCTGAGACATGGTTTATCGAAGGTGAGATTTTTTCTTGGGAGTATGTCACATGCTTCGATCGAAGCTGAATTGACTTGGGACTGAACGCGATCAGGGTCAGCCAGGTGAGCACGTTTTTCCACGGCCGCGATTCGCGGGGACGAATCGCAGTTGCCTGCGCGCGACTTGTGAGATACTGATTATGGCACTTTGGTCCCAAGAGTGAGAGACCTGGAGCGTCAAAGGTGCCCGCGATATAGGCCCCCACTAGTCGCGCAATCCTTTACAAGTCGGCTCTCCATATTAGGGAAAACTCGTGGAATTGTCGTGCGAAACTCGCGGCTTCGAACGCGCGTTCCGAGGGTTTTTCGGGGGCAGTTTAACACAATAAGGGGAGGCGTGGAGCTTGAATAAATAACGAGTTGTTTTGTGATTGAAATCAGAAGATGACGTCTAATTACCCAACATGTTTTGAACAGCGTGAATTGAAAATAGTTTCAAAAGGATGACTGCTCATCCGAAATTTTGTGCACTGAAAAAACAGTTCAATACTTTTAGACAATTTTCTGGCAAAAAATACTGAAATAAAAGGCGTATGCAGGAAAAAAAATACTCGATATTATTTCCTTGACAATCTATAAAAATAATAAAAATGTTGAAAACACTTTGATTCTTAGAGCATCGAATTTCAGAAAGCTATGTAGAAATTTATAATATCTGAAAACTCTTCATACTGTAGAAACGATGAGGAAATTTGAAAAATACTAACAGTACTAGAAAATAGCTATTTTCGTGCCTAGGAACAAAAAGTCGATTTTGGGGAAGACAAGATTTTTAAGGCTAATTAATCTGCATCTAAATCACGATTTTAGCGCCTGAAACATTAAAATAGCTATTTTTTGAAGTAGATAATAACGGCTTTAGTATTGCTGAAACCAAATCTTATGCTGTCTATTTGGCACAATGATTTTCAAAGTATAACTTTTGTAAAAAGTAATAAATATGACTAAAATATCACGTACTACAAGCTGAATCGATGCAGTAGTGTTTAATGGGGATTCTAAGTGAAAAATTTCGAAAATTCGCCAATTGAGCGTCCGGATCGTATAAGGTGTCGCGCGTTCGAAAAAGCGGAAAACTATTGTCCAATAGGCAAAGTCAACAGATGAAAAAAAGCTGATTAATATGAAAATTTAAAATTACTTACTTGTAAAGGATATGAATATGCATCTTTTGATGTAATTTGTTTATTAAAAACTTTTGTAGTTTCAGAGGAAAAAATTAGAAAGTTTAAAATTTGATAGCGTAAAATCAATGCGTTTTTTAAACATAAATCGCCGTTTCTCCGAAATTTACCAACGAATTCTCGTTATTTTTTGTATCATAAGTAACTATGATCTAGCAATGTTGAAAAGTTTTTCAAAAACGACGAAATTATTTATTGTTCGTAAATAACTAATTCTCAATTAACTATTGATAAGATAGTATTTAAAAATTTTCGACCAGCGAGGAACTTTTTTACAATTATATTATTATCGGTGGAAATTTTACGAAATCAAACATGAATGTTTGAATAAGTTTTTTGCAGAAAATCATACACATTGGACTTAATTTAAGGTATATAATGGCACAGTTTATGTAAACAACGCGTGCCAGACGATCGCTCGGTTTTTGCGCTCGGCGCGAGATTTATATATCTGTATTAGTTTTTTTTTTATGCAAAATGTAATACTACATTAAAGTTTTGATGAAACTTTTTTCATTTTTGTGTTATAATATAATTTTCAATACAAATTTTTTTTCTTTTTCTTTAATGTCAACGGAATATTTTTCGGAAGGAAACAAACAAATGCATTTTTATAATAATGAGCAATACATTTCACATATTTAATGAGTATTTTTAATACATTTTTTTTTAAAGGTAATTTTTTCATTCTTTGATAAAAAAAGAAAATAACAAAAAAATGCGTCAAAAATGAACCACTCAAAAAAGTTTGGCCCCCGAAGAATTCTTCAAGGAAGAATTATGTCTTATGTCTTATTTCTTATGTCTTATATAATATCGAGTGTCGATTATGTCTCATGTTTTTAATTTGGCAATCGTGTCTTTCTTTTGATTCTTTCATTTATTAATGATAATTTCGCTCGATATATTCACCATTTCCTGGAAAAGCTCGCGAGATTTACCGGACAAACTTCAAAAAACCTTCATAAAAATTCTACTCAACTCATTTAGATTTTCTGTATTTTTTAATGTCTTTTAAAGCTTTTCAAATTTAAGAAAACCTTGAAAAATCGTAACAATAATATATACAATAGATTGTTTATTATTATAATTAATTTTGATGTATATTATATTATCATTATGAAACATTACAATTTTTTTTTACAACTAATGTATATTAAAAATATATATTAGCGATGAAAATGATTGGGATGCTAATTGTACCATACCAATAATATCAGTTCAATTATTTTACCTTTTATTGTTTATGTTTCCAGTTCGCACAACATGATTTTTTGTATACTTTAGAGAAAATACTGTAGTAATCTTTTACGAACATTAGAACACAGTCAATAAATAACGCTGTTACGTTTTAACTCAAGAAGATTGCGGTCACGATAAATCACATGGCACGAGCCAAGTCAATTTTTTGTCTCATACAAGTCATCTTCAATGACCGTTACTGCCATCAAGTTGAAAAGTGAAAACGTCTATTCAATCACAATTACAAAGCTCACAGATTGATCGAACATTGTTGAATTACATCGTGTATCTCAAAAAAGTCGTGACCTAAAAATAAGTTGTAGTTCTACATATTTCACTAGGTAGATATTTTGAAAACATGCATTTTCGTACCTTAAAATCGTAGTTCAAAATATTGTAACTCGGAATTTTTAAGTTTATTTTCGTTTGAAAAAAAAATTGCTGGATTAAAAAACAAAAATGAATTGAATAATTTTTTTTTTCAAACTTGATATGAAAATGCAAGATATTTATTAATCATTTAATGGGCTACTACGATTTTATTGTATTTTACGTCAATATTGAAATTTTTTCACAAGAGATTTCTTGATTATCGGCTCCGACTTGGATTACTTTACTCAGAGCAAGATTAACGCGACATCACACGGGAATCAAATTACTCATGAATGTTGAACAAGAGCTGGTAATACCAATTGTTTTATCTTCAAACAATAAATTTATCATATTCATTTTTCTGAAAATTTTTTATGCTTTCTGGAATATGAATGAATAAACATTAAAATCTGTATTGTAACGATGAACTCAAAAAATAAGTGTAGTTACTTCAAGAAGAATTCGCTTTTTAGAAATTTTTTATAATTTATATTTTTAATAAAAAATTTACAGGTAGTTATATTTTTTTATATACCCTATAATAAGAAAATAAACTTATTTCCAGTGAACAAATAATATACTAAACAAAACTCCATTTTTCTCAAGTGTACAAAACTTTCGTAAAAATAAAATGGAATTGAATAATTTTTTATCAGTTTGTGTATAGTATCGTAATTTCAATAAAAATTATGTACAACATTTGTATTTTACAATTAGAAACTATTTTGAAATTCAAAATATATTGTTATTTTTGTTGTAAAAAAGCTGTATGATTTCCGACACTAAGGGTTAAAAAATTGAAACAACATAAATATATAAACAATTTTTTCTCTGTTAAAATGTTTAGCTTTTGTGTATATAATCGAATAACTTGACAATGGAAAAAACCTGAAGAATTGTACGATTTCATTCACAATCAATTAAATTTCATATAACATTAGCTTCAATCATTAACGAAAACAAATGCTGCATTAAATAAAGAAAATCAAACAAAAGTCTTGAAAACGAAAGAAATATTCCTCAACCTTTGAAAAATTTTAAACGAAATTCTCACAAATAAAAAAAAAATTTTCTTTCCCATTACCTTTACCAAGGCAAACTAGAACTCGTTTGCAATTTTCGTGGGAGTCTCAAAGTAACTGCAATAACCCTAGAAATAACACTTATTCTCCCAAGTCAATAACACTTTTCATCCCACGAATGAAATTGCACGAAATTTGCATTATTTTCTCTTCCTCAAAAACCAAATTTTCTATAGTTATATATATGATCTCAAACAATTTTCACGTCGCAATCAGAGCTCGATAACGATGCGTGCTAGGATTTGCATACTGGCTTATTGAATGATTATGGCATGATTACACGCAAGTTCGATTATTTCGCTCTAAGGCGTTACATGACCGTCAATTATCCGTCACAAAGGGTATAAATTACCAACTTTTCCACGCATGATAAACGTCGCAAAATACGTCGCGTTTTCATGGCCATTTTCTTATGTCAGCGGAATTGATGATCTTCTCGCAAAGTATTTCAAAAACATTAATCAACAATTTTTCGCATTTATAAGACAAACTTGACAAAAAAATATTTTCAATAAAAATCAATATAATTGTATATAATTTGATAAAAAAATTTCAAAAAGTAAAAAAAAAATGTTATTTTTGAATCATCTTAATTTTCATTTTCCCTCCATGTCTTGCAATTCAAATTCATCTCGCAAACAAATTAGTTTTGATCGCAAGTGTGACACTCTGACTGTCATTGATTTCTTGGTTTGGAAATAAATGATTGAATGGTAATGAATGATCGTGACACAATGAAAGCGTGCGATTGATCGATACTCGATAATAATGGTGAATTATGATCGCGAAGATGACGCGCAAAGAAACGAGGAAGCGCCGTGGCGCCCACGATCCAAAGAATGTTACGAGGGAATCGAGATGAAGCACAAAACGAATTTTCTGCTGATAAGTGTTGGATTTGCATCGAGCACTGCGTAATTTCTCGAGCAATGAATTCGAGTGGGTGACTGAGCCTTGCTAATTGAGATTTTTGCGTTCCAAGAGGGAAAGTTTGAAAAATTTGTTTGAGCAATGCCGAAAAATTGGAAATTCAAAATGAACATTTTCCATCATAAATTTTCGAAACACCTCAAAAAAAATATCATTTTTACGTATTTCACGCAAAAAATAGGTGAAAAACGAAAGTACACACTTTTTTAAAAACCTTCAAAGCATTATTTACTATTTACTTAAGCATCGTATTTTCACAGATTTTGAATTGCGGAAATTAAGACACATTCACAAAAAATATATTAGAAATTTTGAACAAGAGATTTGGTTCAATTTACAATGTACTATAATGAGAAATTCGTGCATTTAAAAGTTTTTGATCTTCGTTTACTAATACGTAAATAAAATATTTTCAAACAAAAAAATATCAAATTTTTCACTCATCGACATAATCAGCTCAAATATTCGAATTTTTTCGAATTCACACAATTTTTTCCTTTATAATATAAATACAATATGAAATATGATAAAGCATAGTATACATAATAATTTTTCTTATTTATTAACCCTAGAACGATACACTGGAGTACAAATGTACCCCAAGCCATCTTTAGAGCCGTGTAAAAACGACAATTCGGAATTTCCCGACCTGGGACCATAACCAAAATTCAATTTAGAGTTCATAGAAAAAGAAAAAAGAGTGGTAAAGACAGTTTTCTTTTGGCCTTTCTAGAAGGAATAAAAATTGGCGTGGGGTACATTTGTACCCCAGTGTACTGTTGCCGTTGGCGTTTCGCGCTGTCAGTGAAAATGTGACTCGTGAGAATATTAGTTCGAATATTAGTTGTTTCATCACGTAAATAACAATTATTATTACGTAATCGTTTTCAATCATTTATTCAATCAATTTAATTCAATTTTGAAGTACAAAAATTTGTTTTCTTATTTATTGTAATCTTTTTTTTATCATTTAAAAAATTCGATTCGTTTATCTTATTTTCTAATAATATTGTATTTCAATGTATTAGCGATCATAAATAAATTTTTCGAATAATTTTCCAGCTTTTTTCGTGGTATTTTCTAAAATCCGATTTTTGAACTTTCACTTTACCAAATAACTGCACTTGTAAAAAAAAAATCGTAACTCTAAAATATATCGTTTCTAGAAAATTCTTTTAACTTTTAGAATCATTTTTTTTTTCAAATCGGTTGAATATTCGAAAAGTTATCGTAATTTTTATAAAAAAAGTCAAAACCACGTTTTTTGAATTTTTTTGTTTGTTCAAGTCAATTTATCTATTATTTATTTACAAAATTCCGTATTTTCAATTACACAGCTGTCTTTGCAATTAAAAAACGAAGAAAATGATATATTATTAAGCCCATTTTCATACATTTTTACCTGCAAAAATTGCAATCAAACGCGTGGGGTACGTTTGTACCCCAGTGTACCGTTCTAAGGTTGAAAAAGTGAGTGTACCATTCCAGGGTTAATAATGAACATGGGGATAAAACTATAACTTCAAAGATTAGTAAATATTATTCTAAAGTTATTGCATACGAGGGTAGTTCGAAAAGTTCTCGGCCTGGTAAAGAAAATGGAAGATTTTTGAGCAAACTTTTTTTTATTTCTCTACGTGATCTCTTTGCAAAGCAATACATTTAGTCAAACGATGTTCCAACTTTTTAATACCCTTGGAAAAATAAGATGCGTCCAAGTCTGCAAAATAAGCGTCTGTCTCAGCTTCAACCTCTTCATTTGAAGTGAATCTTCTCCCTCCCAGCCATTTCTTCAAGTTTGGGAAAAGAAAACAATCACTGGGATCTAAATCAGGTGAATACGGGGCATGGGGAAGTACTTGGAATCGAAGTTCCTATAGTTTTGCTGCAATAACGTGAGACGTGTGTGCAGGTGAATTGTTATGGCGAAATAGCACCTTTTTTTTTACCAGATGGGGACGTTTAACTTTGATTGCATCATTCAATTTTTCCAGTAGTGAAGATTAGTAGGCCCCGGTGACAGTTTTGCCTTTTTCCAAGTAGTCTATATATGCACTACACCACGAGAATCCTAGAAGGTTTGGGTGCCGCGTGCGTTCATCATTCTGGATTGACATACGGCCACATTTAAATTCCGCTGCCCACTTTTTGATTGTTGAAAATGAAGGAGCAGATTCTTTTAACGTTGAATCCAACTCACTTTGTATTTTTGTTGGTGTAAAGTCTTTAAAAACGAAGTACTTTATGACAGTGCGAACTTCAATTTTATCCATTTTCCAAGAAAAACAAAAAACGTTTACTTAGCGTGACTGCTGTAAAAAATCTACTGAGCACACATGTTTAAAACTTTCAGCAGCATCATCTGAAGGTTGATCCTCAATGAATATAATAGCATTATGATTATCCTAGAGACATATATGCTGTAGGCCGAGAAATTTTCGAACTACCCTTGTATTATTATCTATATAATTCAAAAATTATTGAATATGCAAGAAATTTATTAAAATCTTTCAGGCAGAGATTTGTGTTTTAGTCTACTATTTTGGAAATTTTTTGTATTCTACAAGTTTCGATTTACGTTTACTGATACGTAAATAAAATAATTTCAATTAAAAAACAAAAAAACAAAAAAGAACTTCCCACCCATTTATATAATGAATTCAAATATTCGAATTACTTCAAATTCAAAAAATGTTTTTCTTATCAATAATAATACAATATATAGTATTATATAGTATAGCGTAAATAATATTTTTTCTTATATTTCAAATCTTTATTTTATCTTGAAAATTTGATGCATTCTTCAATTTTCGATCTTCGTCTACTGATACGTAAATAAAATATTTTTATATAAAAAACAAATACAAAATTTTTTTATTTTTACTCACTGACACAATGGATTCAAATATTCGAACTATCTTGAGTTTAGACAAGTTTCTTTTGATTAATATGAATATAGAATATAATATTTCATTGTATAGTATATATAATATTTATTTTTATTTTTAAAATCTTCATTTTATTTGAATAATTTGGTGCATTCTATAATTTTTTTCTTTGTCTACTGATACGTAAATAAAATATTTTCCAACAAAATATATTCTAAATTTTCACTCATACACAATCAAATTTATATTCTAATTTTATCGAATCCAAACAATTTTTTTCTCATTAATATAAATATAATATAACGTATTCTATACCATGGTACCTATATATAATATTTCTTCTTTATTTTTATTAATAAACATGTGGAGAAAACTATTATTTATGTGTGCAGTAGATATTATTCTAAATTTATTGCATGTTATCCAAACTATTAAATAAAACCACCACGCATGGAAATGAACTAATTGAACGCGTTTCCCATTGTCGAACATTGCTCTACTTACGCGAATCTTTTATCCATAACGGTCGCGTTTGCTCATCCGAAACGAGACATTGATTGAAACGATTCTGATTTTCCTTCATCATCTGACCATATACAAAGCAGTAAATTTTCATGAATGGCAATTGCCGTCGCGAAATTATTCATGCTTTTTTATCAATGCCGACCTAATTGACTAAATTCGCATTTTCAAAAATTTTTTTTAGCAATCTGTGATTTAAAAAATTACTTTATAAAACATATTGATATTTTATTAAGTGATTTTATTATTCATCACAAACTACTGTATAAAAATGTTAAACGTTACTGTATTGATATCGATAATTTTATAAGATATTTAACGATTTTTCGAGGGGTACATAAAAAATACATCGGAAAGTTATAAAAATTATCTAGGCCTGTGAAAACTGAACAAATTGAATTATTTATCGAATTATTCAAATAAATTAATTAATTTAATCGTAACTGTCGTTTAATTTGTAATATGAAAGCTGCAAGATTTTTAGTGGGGAATACGAAATTGTTAAATCGAAAATGTGACTCAGAAAATATTAGAATTCTGGGAGAATAATCCCCTAGTTACAAATTTTTAATCGAATTCGAAAGTTTGTCAAAAACGAATTCAAAGACAAATTTGAATCATGTAAAAAACCTTTTGAATGAAGTAGTTTTTTACAGGTTTGAAAATTAAAACACAAGTCAGAATTTAGAATTAATTAATCGATTAACAAAAGCATTTATTAACAAATTTCAAATCTACTGAACTTGCAATTTTCGCCTTGAAAAGGGAATACTCGATCTGATAAAAAAAAAAAAAATAAAAGTGCAGAAATAAAAAATTCCAAACTTACAAAAGCTTTGAATAAGAAAATTATATAAAACTACACACAATACGTATTTTCAAAACCAGAAAATCACCGATCGAAAATCTCCAAAAACAAAAGATTTTAAAGACCTTCATTCAGACCGTAAAACCTCATAAAAACCTTTTTTCTGCGTACGCCCCTGACCACTACTTATGGCAAAAAAAAAAAAAAAATTTCAGAGAGACCTACATAACAACGAATGTCGTATACTCTCAATGCTTCTTGCACAATTTATCTACGCTCCCCGATAAATTGTAATCCAGGATCATAGCGCAAAAGGTGATAAATTATCAGTGTCTTGCAGTAATTGGCCCGCGACTTGCGTTCTAGGTTTGACGTTTCCGGTGTAACACAATGAGGAATCATTCCCGTTTCGAAACGTCAATTACGTCACGGATCATTGTAATGAAACCGCGACTTCACGCTTCAATCATCAATACATGATTTTGCACTCTGTTTCCATAATCATGTAAATAATCTGCGTAAACGCAAAATTTCCAGAAAAGCAATGGAAACATATGATACAAATTTGCAAAAATTGCTTGTGATAAGTTAAGACCACGTTCGGAAATCCTTCAAGGTTAATTAGCGTTAAACGATCGAATTCAATTAGCTCATTGGCTTCGACTGATAGCGTTTGTTAGATTATGTAATCTAATCGATCATTCCGCGCGATCGACCAATCCGTACTTTGTGGAACGGAATTGCCAAGCCTTTTTCGCGCGGATGATGTTTATGAGAGTAAAAGAATTCAATTTATACTTAATTTTTTTTTAGTAAAAAATTATTTTAATATTTTAATAAACGATAAATGAATACTCTTATTTTATAATTTTGTAGACTACTTTAGAAAAATATATGAATATGAGTGTTGCACAATTTAATTAACAAAATTCCATCCATTAAATACCAACAAATTATAACATTTACGATATCGATTAATATTTTTTTCATTTTTTGTATTATAAACATCGAAAATGTTGAGTATTTACCATAAAACTGAATTATTTACATGCAATTACATCACATTCTCAGTTTTATTGTAATTAGTAAGTAAAATGAAACTTCCAGAATTTTAATTGATTCGATGAATCGATGAATTTTATTTGAATAAATTAAATTATAATAAAACAATTGGAAGCAGAAAACAAGTTTCGAAAAATGACCGGGAACGATAATTTTCCATCATGAACTGAAAAAAAAATGATAAAAAAATAATAAGTTACGTGTTTTTGGTAACTTGTTTCGTTTCTTTTTTCCAGAAAAACGAATTTTGTAAATCCTTTTCCATAACGCTTGGAATTTTCCTTCTCGACGCAATAATAGGTAATAAAAAAAAAAAAAAATGAAAAAATTTTAACTCACCGGAAGTGGTTTTACTACATCGTAATGTCCCTCTTGATTCCTTGCTTCATGGGCATTGGAAAGTGTCGAGTTTTGACGACTGTAAAATAACGAATTTTACAGCATAATGGAGATGAATAGCTATTTCACTTATGACTTTATTGTAATTTATTCTTTAAAAAGTAATATTTTTCCCTTTTTTCTTACAATAATGAGAAAAGGTAATTGCATTCATTATAGTGATTTGAGACAATTTGAAAACTCCTGAATTCCAAAACGTCATTTTGTTGATATAAAGGGAAATGTTCCATGTACAGTTTTTTATTTTAAGGGGGGAAATCTATGTAAACGGCCGAAAAATTGCCCATATTTGAATTTTTTTTCGACAAGAAAAAGATGGACCATTGTTACTAATTTTTTTTATATTCATTATTCGTTACTGAAGTACAATTGGTAATTTTTTCATATAAAAAAATTGAAAAATGGCGGAGATATTACACCGTAACTCATCAGTGGTCTGAAGTGATATTCCAAACGGCAGGCGTAATAACATAAGTTACGTTCATCTGATACGTATAATATTTTTCCAAACGTTACTTAATGAATGGAATTGCGCCCTGAATGGGTTGATTTTACGCATTTACACTTTTTCCAAAAATGCCAGGCCAAAAATGAGAATTGTCGATTTAAGCTGATTTTTTTTCCTCTTTTTGTATAAAAAAAAGTTGTTTTTTGCAACAACGCAAAGTTGTCACTTCATTCAGGGCGCGATAAAAAGGGTTTTGAATAAACTCACAAAATTTCATGAAAATCTGTTGCTTAGTTTTCAAGCAATCACGCCCACCGATTTTAAATCTGATTTCAGACCACTGATGAGTTACAGTGCAATGTATCCGCGATTTTTGAATTTTTTTATGTGAAAAAATACCAATTATACTTAAATAGTACATGATAAACATAAAAAAATGCAGTGATAATCGGTCATCTTTTTCTTGGTGAAAAAAAAAAAAAAATTAAAAATACGGGCAATTTTCGGCCCTTAAATGGATGTTATTTAAATTATTCTTCTCATGTTTTCCGAAAAATAATAGTGTCAAGATGTTATATGTCGATAGGAATTAAAAATTTTTTTTACATAATAAAGAGATTAACTTCTACAAATCACTCTGAGGAATTAAAGATTTGTCAAATTTTAACATCTGATTTCACTTTTCTAAACATGAAACTTTTTTTCGGAATTTCAAACTTGGAGTATTTGAAAATTTGTTCTTTTTTTTGAAGACTCCTTTTATTCTGAGAATAACAGTAACATTTGAGATTTTAGAATAAATTTATAAATATTCTTAAATATCCCGGAATACTTTATTATTTATTTTCTCAAATCTCATATTGATTTTGTTCTCATTCAATGTGTAAATTATATGAAAAATTGATTTTTTTCCATGCATGCGTAGAAATAGCCACTTTATTTGCATTAAACGCGGGAACAAAATCCCCTTTCTGGGGTACTCGGAAATAAGCGGGAGAAATCATTCTTCCCTAGGGAAGAATGATTTCTCCCGCTAATTCACGAATACCCCATAAAGGAGATTTCGTTCCTGC